>MU835041.1:40000-42304 GCA_029204225.1 Diphasiastrum complanatum | reverse complement strand
TTAGCAGCAAAACCAAAAGTCCACCCTCTTCCATACATTGTGGACAACTTAGTGAAATTGGTTGTGGGCATGAATGCTTCGTCCTTGTCATCCACATTTGCAACAACACACTATGTTTTTCTTATGTTATTCATGAAATAAAAGTAGTAGGAATGCTCTTTTCCAAGCAATGGAGTGTTAAAATTCAACTCTAGCTTGACTAGTTTTAGTCATATGACTTGTATATAGTTAGATGGTCATGACAATAGGGATATTAGAACTCAAAAAGGGCCCTTTGTCAAGATTTTTTTGACTTCGCATGCTTTCAATGCTTAAGTGGCCCAATCAATGGTGTCCATTTGTGACGAACTGTAACAGTGGTTGACGGACAGAAATTGCTTTTGCCTTTCCCAGGAAAATTTTGGTGATTTTCAAAAATCCTGCAGGGTGTGAAAGATTTGAGATCCATTAAGATCCAAACCTACAATATTGATCTTGAATTTAGAAACAAACAGCTCACCAATCTTGCCAATGTAGAAAAGTCAGCATCTACACTAGAAATAAGATGCAAACTCTAATAGATCTTGATCACTCATGAAACCAAAACATAAAGTACTATTATTTTTGTACACAATTACAATAAGCTTACTAGTCTTTCCACATGTGTGTATCTGAAATAGCAATTTAATGATCACAAACCTACACACAAAATTGCAGAGATATCAAAATATACAGAGTGCACCCAATTGGATATAGTAACTCCAGAGAACCATGAAAACATGAATGAAATAAAGAGAGAGCGTATATCCTCTCTTCCCCATGAGTAAGTCCTTTTATATTACGTCCAAGAACCTAAATATTTCCACTTCATTTCCACCATTATGAAAAACCCTAACTTATTTTGAGTACGTAGATTCAATGTACCCTACATTCCAATTTGGAATATACTCCAAAAACTCCGACTTCTACACAATTCAAATCAAATAATTACATCATTATGGGTGTCCTCTTGGATTGAGGTCATTGATACGTCGAACTCATTTTCTTAATGATACAATTCGACTCCTTACAACATATTTTTTGATCAAACACAAGAGACAAACCCCTTATAGTCCGAAAGAAGCCAACGGATTAGCTGAAAGAACAAATGAATATTATGCAAGATCTTTGAATAAGAGTTACTGTGCACATGCTACCTTTCATCATCATCTGCATGGTTTTTATCTTCATACCTATAGCATTCTCATCAAAGATTACATCCTTGCTTATGTGAATCTTGTTCATTACAGGATCAAGACAACTGTATAGCCTTCGTCCTCGTCATCATAACTGACAAAGATGAACTTGATTGCTTTGGCATCAAGTTTGCTTCGCTCCTCCTTTGACACATGTACATAGGCCCTACATCCAAAGACACGAAACTTGTCGATTTTTGGCTCATTCTTGTGAATTCCTCTTTGAGAGTCACATTTGGACTGCAACTGTAGGGACTTCTGTGTTGTGCAAGAATGTTGTCGCATTGCATGCTTTCCGACCAAAGAGATTAGGGTGAAGCCCATTAGCTTCATTATGGAGTGTGCACTCTCCATAATAATTCTGTTTTTTCCTTTTAGCTACATCATTACTGTGCGATGTGTGTGATTGTGAGAATTGTCTTTTGATGTCGTGTTCCTTGCAAAAGTCCTTCAAAATCATCAAATTTGTATCTGTCACCGTCTATCTGATCTGAGCACCTTGATGGCTGCATCCAGTTGGTTCTCTACTAAAGCCTTAAACTCCTTGAAGCAAGCAAAAGCATCAGATTTCTTCTCAAGAAATAAATCCATCTTCGTCCTAGAGTAATCTTTATGAAAGTCATAAAATAATAGGCTTTCCTTCCCCATCGACATGGTCTTCATTGGGCCGCACAAGTCGCTGTGAATAAGTTTCCAGCGATTTCTTAGCTCTTGTAGCTCCCCCTTTCTTTAATGTTCTCTATGATGCTTTCCCATAACACATCCTTCACATAGTGGCATGATGATCATCCTGTAGTGTTGGTAATCATGTTACCATCTTCAACTTCACCTTCAATCTTAAGCTCCCATAGTTTAAGTGACCAAGTCTTTTGTAGCCACAATTCAGATTGTGATGCTGTTGTAGGTAGCCAAACCATATTCACCTAGTTTTGCAGCATCCAACTTATAAAAGCACACCAGTTTACTATCTTCGAAACCTTTAACACTACACCTTATAGTTGTAGGTCCATAACCTTGTCATTTAGGCATCCATCCTTGACAAACTCAACCTTGAGAGGTGACTCTGCCATCACACACCAACGAAAGCAAA
>MU835041.1:0-35000 GCA_029204225.1 Diphasiastrum complanatum | reverse complement strand
ATGTGCTTATTTTTCATGGAATCATAAACATGTACATTTTGTAGCTCACCATCTAGATGTATTACTTGTTGAAAATCTCTATATCGCCATTTAATGTCATGACTAAAGTCTCTTCTTGAATCTCCTCCACTAGTATTGAAAGACCTTAAACAATCTATGTCATTCAAAAAACTTCACGAACCAAAAAGGGGTCTAGCAAAATCAATTCCTACCATGGATAAATGATGTGAGTTAATCTTGGACTAAAAATTATTGGAATTGTACTAATATTTGAAGTATTAGAATCCCAACATTTCTAGTACAAGCCAATGAGCTATATGTTAACCATCAAGATGGGTAACTTTGGTCATATACGAACCTAAAGGTCAAACCCAACAAATATTCTAAGACACTTTTAATCTCATTATTGATATGTGACAAACATGAAAATCCTCTATAGAATGCATTTGGATTATGCATCATGCGTGAAGTCAAAATGTAGTTACTTACGCAAGGATTTATTTATGCCATTGACTTTTGAGCTTGATTATTATACAATTCTTGTGTGGAGGAGAATAGAAATCAATGTGTCTATGGGTACTATTGATTGTGTTTTTTGCAATTAAGTACTATTTTTTATTTTTAAAAAGGACATTCTAGTTTAATTGAATATTTTAAAGTTGGGAGACATGGAAAAATTGCAACCCTCGATTATAAAGAATTTGGCAATACTTGTTAAGTTTGGAAACTCAATTAACTATCATAGGTGAATGAAGTTTTAGTGATTGTCTAAAATCTTATTATTAGTTAGCATGATTCTTATATGAAGAGACCTCATATTCAAAAAAATTGTTTACGTAATTAATGATAATAGTGTTGCATGTCTAACAACGACCAATGTTTGAAGTAACCTTGGCATGTATGTGCTTTGATGACACTAGTAGGTATGTTTCAAAAAATTGTTGGAACCACAATAAGATTGAAAGAGGTGAGAGGTGGTAGCAGGGACACCCCAAAAAAGGAAATTCTCTTTCAAAGACCAATACTCTCTATCATCAGTCATCTAAGTTGCATAACTTGTAAATACATAGATTTACATTAGACACATACTTTCAAGACACATGTCATATTGGGATAAAACCTTTTCATTGGGAGTTTAAAAAACTATTCATTTTCTCCCCATTGACATGACACCCTAGAAGTTTATGAGTATTCCATATTATCCAGTTTCTATACAATTAAGAATGATATACCATGAACTTTTCTTGCATCCATTTCAAATCAAAGCTTTGGAGCGTGCTTCTAGAAAAGTTGTCATGATATCTAGTTTCTTTTAAGTGCTTACAACCTTTCAAAGGTTATGCATAAGGCATCCTACAAGTATATAGTAAACTGATGATTGTATTAATGTGGAGACATTTTTCTATTTTTGGTATGAATTATGACCATCTATTGTATCTACTATTTTGCTTTCTAAAAAATCACAAATTCATTATCTGAGAAGCCGAACCCTCCATATGTTCCTATATGTGAAGATGGGTGTACTACTTGGACAAGGATTTCTTGCGAAGTTGATTATTTGTTGATCTTGCCAAGGTTTCCCTTTATTTAAAAAAAAAAGGTATATCAAGCTAATCTAAGGGAATTGCTCAATTTCTTGGTTGTAACTTGAAATTGCCAAATCACATTAACAATCATGCGTATCTCTAATGCCATATCTAGAGGACCAAATTTCTTAAAGATGTATTGATTAATTAGGCTCCATGACCAAAGTACAAGGTCCCTTTATTTTTTATTGCATATTATTCCTAAAGTTGTTATTTTACTTATTTTTAATCATTCATATGTTGGTTCTACTCAATTCTATCCTTGTTTTGTTTGTGATAATGGTACTCTTCAATCATGATATTGTTTACTTTGATATCCAGAATTATGGCAAGGTCAAAAGTATTTATTCTCTACACGATAGTCGTCGTACATATGTATAAGGTTCATAAAACCATCCAGTCTTTCCGAGCAAACCAATGATTTACTTTCTTTGACTTCAAGACTTGATAAATATATGATAACATCATTTCTTTAAAATATAAAGTGGAGCTTATTGTTGATTCTTCCATTTGTTGCATGACATATTGCACAAATCTAGACATTCTTTAAAATAAAGTGGAGCTTATTGTTGATTCTTCCATTTGTTGCATGACATATTGCACAAATCTAGACATACTTTTTTTCACATTTTGTTTGATGATGCCAACATTTTCTAGCATTGTTGGAGCCACAACATACTTATTTATAACAAAACGTGCTAAATTGCTCAAGGGAACAAATGCATTTTCTCCAAATCACCATCTTACAATGGGAAGAGTTAATCTTCAAACAAACTTCATATGAATAATCATGAACTAGTTTCATCATATGTTGGAAGGCATTGCACAACTCTTAACATCTATTTTACAGGTTTCTGAGTTGATTCTGTTCTAAAGCACATCAATTATTGTTTAAAGAGCTATCTCACTACAATCTGGTGCCAGTGTTTGTTTGTGATACTTGAGGAGCAGCAGAATATCAAGTGCTGTATTGATGGTGCGTAGTCTTTGTTTTCTATTCATTCTAGTGCTCATTATCTATGTGCTCATGGCAAATGTGCTCATGACATTTGCCATGGGCTCATGGCAAATGTCAAAAAATAACTCTTTCTACACCTAGGCCACTGCATACATGGCATCAGACCTGCCAAGCCGTATTGTCACAAATCAGATCTGCCACACGTGTTGCAACTTCGTTGACATCGTTGAGGTAATAAGATGGAAACGTATGTTCCTCTGTTAAGTTGAAGTACCATGGTTCACAAACAACAATAATGCTAAGAATTCTCAACTATGTATGAAATGTTTCATAAATTTGGATATGGGACAGTCCAGAATTTATACAGTGTAAACAATTGCCTTTCAATTACCTCATAGGGTTGTTAGATTATATCCATCAGTCATAGAATTTTGCATTAAATCCTTTAGTTATGTGTACCTTATGGACTTCTGTGACATAGTGCGTGTACTTTTTTTTTCTTTTGTAATCAATTTTCTTAACATTGAACTTTCTCCAGCTAAATTGGATATATCGGTGCTTGTGTTACCGAATATGTCAACAAGTTTTATAAGCTGCTATGTAATACCATGGCCTTTCCCGGATGGAACTCTATCTTGTTGTAGAACGAGCATATGCCATTATTTATACACCTGGCTGGCATCTGATTTCAACTGTTATTAGTGGGATGCATTTGAGGGTGCGTACTTCAGCAGTAGTGCCAACTGCAGCAAATTCTAACGCCAATTGAGAGGAATATTTGGCTCCTAGCCATAAGGCCTGATGGGGTCTTTGCAGCCCTTGGCAGCTGACTGCCTAAACCCAAACCGACCTCCCCTTGCCAAGTACTGCTGGTGGAAAATTTCTGCTCTATAGAATTTTTTGGCAGGAAGGATTTCTGTCACAATTTTACTCTCGAATGTGTTCTGATGATTTTCCAGGGATTCTATGACCGTCTTCTGCTGTTCAGCTGTATAGTAGTATATGCCAGATCTATGTTGCGGTCGGATATAATGACCCTGTAAGCAAAACCCACAAAGAATTCCGTTAGTACCAGCATCCAGGGAATGGTTAATCATGCTCCTAATCCTTAAATACAAGGCCTAAATTTTGCAAAAGAAAATCACCTCCAAGTATTCATGTACGCTATCCAGAATACAGAGCTGATAAAGGAGGCCTATTTAAGCAAACCTTATGTTCGAGTGCTGTTGGATCGTGACAAGCCCAGAAGACCTCGAGCAGGCTTTCATAGGTGCACACCTTGGGATCATAAACCACCCTCACCACCTCACAATGCCCTGTGTCTCCTTCACATACATCTCTATAAGTAGGGTTGTGCAGGTGGCCTTGAGAATAGCCAGCTTCAGTTTTAGTCACTCCTGGCACTCTCTGGTAAGCAAGCTCCACCCCCCAAAATCTGCCTGCTCCAAATTGAGCGAACTGCTGGTGAAACTCTGGAATATCAGCATCTGGACCTTGGGGAATGGAGGAATCCATCATATTTAACTGGGAGCTGGAATTGCCTCTTAATCCAAGCTTAGCCAACCATCCTCTGCCCTTTGCCATCCTGCAAGCAACAGCCCACTTATCTTACTCTCAAGCCCACATTCAGCTCAGAAGCTAATAGATTGTTGTTTCTACAGCAGCAAGTAAAGATGAGAAACCCAGGAGTAAATTCTTCTTGGATCTTCAAGGGAAGAGTAGCTATGCTATATATAGCCACATCTTATGTCACTACAGTGCAAGCGTTACATAACCAGTACCTGATGTCATTGCATTCATTGTCAAAACTGGAGAATTTGAATCAACATTCCTCAGACCGACTCAGGACTGAGTAGTGAGCAGACCCCTGGGTCTGCAAGGCCAACTGTCAGATCCACTGAAGAGTTTCCTGAAGCTTCTCTCCAAGATTCACTTTGACATCGATCCAAATACAGACTTTGGGTGCAGATTGCAGAACTTAGAAGGAAGCTAGAGGGCTCACCAGGTTTTCAAAAACAAACCTTTCAAGTTCCTATGGCCCAGGCCCCACGGCATTGCCCATCAGACTCCAGGTCTGGACTTTGTACGGTTAAATGTGAAGAGCTAACTACACCTGAATTAAAAAATGATGTATTGCTGCAGAGTCACACGGATCAACTAAAATATGAGTATTTTGCTGCAGAGTCAGCCGAGTCAGTTAGCTGTCCAGAGGCAGATCAACTGCCCGGATCCCAGAAAAGATGTGGGCAGTTAGACACAAAACGAGATTTGCGGGATTTGATCCATCCTCAGCTGATTTCTAAAGTCAGGACTGACTGCGGCTGAGCTCGTCATCAATCGAGAATCCACACGTGGGACATACATGTGCCCTAGAAAGTGGGTTTCAAAACCAGCCCCACCTATATTTGTAATGCATTGTGGAATGCCACAGCTTTGAATTGTGATTGGAGCTTAGGGTTTTAGAATCAAAACTAGGTTTTGGATTCAAAAAATGGAAATCAGGGTTTTAGTGAGAAAATATGTGTGTGTGAGAGAATAAATAATGATAGACAAAATGTGTTTTGGAGCTTCTCATTGGTCCAGTTGAATTTTAGAGAGAGAACATTGCTTTTAAAAACTTCTAGAAAGAGAATTTCCTAGGGGAGAGAGAGAGAGAGAGAGAGAGAGACCGCTTAGCGAGAGGAACAACTTTTTTGAAATTTTAGGTTTAGGGTTTAGGAATGAGAAATAGCAAGAGAGAGACTGAGAAAAAGAGAGAGAGAGAAATATACTCTTGAAAAAAACGAGATTCTTAACCATAGTTTTTGTTGTTGTTGAGAAGGGGCTTGAGAAATGAACGTGATTATTAGTTGTGAGCTGTCACATCCCCATTAAGGTTCACATTCAAACCAGTGTTGGGCGGGTATTCATATTTTCAATACGAGCCGGCTTGCTATTATACTTTTAAATACTCGGGCATGAGTATCATCATGTTTGTAAATTGGTGGTTGGTTTCAACCGGCCTAGGTATTGTAGGTGTGATACAAGCCGAAAATAAACCTGGGTATGAGTATTATTTTTTTTTTATAAAATTAGCCATTTTATAAAGGGTAGTATGCATCTAATAAAAAGCATGACTTTTTTAAATATAATATGCATATGATTTTAAAGGCCAATACTTTGTTAGTGCCCACCAATGTCTTTGGGACACCATGAATAATATTTATCACATATGTAAATTTTGAAAACCAACTAAAAATGGATACTATATTGATACCATGTTAAATTTGAATTTTTTGCCCCTGATCCGGGTATCGATATGTGCATTGATGGGCTATAACCAACCCGGGTCGAGTATCGACCGTAGTATCACAAAATCATATACCGGTCGGGTATGTTCTACAATACCATTGTTGATATCACCGCCCGACCACCTATATACCCGCCCAAAACTGATTTAAACCTTATTACCTTTTTGTTAATACTTTTGGTCAAAATAAAACGTTCCAATGTTTTTTTTCATTCAGGAGATTAAGCATGTGTGTGTGTGTGTGTGTGTGTGTGTGTGAGAGAGAGAGAGAGAGAGAGAGAGAGAGAGAGAGAGAGAGAGAGAGAGAGAGAGAGAGTAAAATACAATGGCTTGATGTATTTGTACGGACTGCTTTGATTCATGTTTGATCAAGTTCTATTAGAGTTTGCAAAAATTGTTCATTACAGCATTAATGACAAGTGATGAGGCCAAGGATACCTCGTACATTGATAGTGGTGCATCCAAGCACATGACTTTAAGGAAAGAGTGGTTTTTCGAACTCAAGGAAACTGACAATGGTGATGAAGTTGGACAAGCTGATGACAAATTGCTATCTCTTAAAGGAGTTGGAGTGGTACTAGTGAAGTTAGCCAGTGGGAAGATAAAGTAGATAAGCAATGTGCAATATGTACCTGGCTTAGCAAACAATCTACTATATGCTGGGACGATGGCTGATCAACAACTCAAGGTTGAGTTTGACAGTGACAAATGTCTTGTCAAAGACATCAAGAATCACTACAAAGTGATTGCTATAGGAGCTAGAGTCAACGAGAATCGACTCTACAAATTGAATGTGAGATCTTTTACTCAAGCTATGGTAAGCACTGTTGATAGTCGAAGTGATCTTTGGCATCAAAGGTTTGGTCATATTAGTGCTCAAAGCTTGCAAATCCTTAAAAGAGGTAATCTAGTTGTTGGATTGCCTGATATCTTTTTTGAAGGAAAAATTTGTGAGGGTTGCTATTGGGAAAACAACATAGAGAGAGATTTCCCAAAGATGGAGCAAGAAGAGCCAATGGCATTCTTGATCTTGTTCATATTGATATGTGTGGACCAATACAAACTAGGTCCATTAGTGGTTGTTACTATTTCATCACATTCATTGATGACTATAGTAGACATATCTGGATTTATTTCATAAGCAAGAAATCTGATGCTTTTGTCAAGTTTAGAGAGTTCAAGGCTCTAGTTGAAAAACAAACAGATTGTTATATTAAGACCCTTAGATCAGATGGTGGCGGTGAGTATTTTTCAACAGAGTTTATAAATTTTTGCAAGGATCAAGGGATCAAGAGACAAACCAGTACACCCTATTCACCACAACAGATCGGAGTTGCAGAACGGAAAAACATATCCATTGTGGAGATGGCTAGGGCAATGCTTAAGAGCAAGGGTTTGCCAAAATACTTTTTGGGCAGAAGCATGCAACACAACTACTCATATCTTGAATCGGTGTCCTACGAAGTCCGTGGAGGGTAAGACACCTTACGAAGCTTTTATTGGAAAGAAACCTAATATTTCTCATTTACAAGTATTCGGTTGTGATGCTTACGCTCATGTGCCTGATGAAAAATGAAAGAAGCTGGATGCAAAGGCTGTTAACTGTATTTTCCTTGGATATGATGAAAGAGCCAAGGCATATGGGATGTATGACACAGATGCACAAAAGATCGTGATTTTTAGAGATGCTACTTTTGATGAGATGGGTCAAAATGACCAAATAAAATTGACAAATTGATCCCTTTGACGATAAAGCTAAAGTGCAAGTGAAGGAAGAAGTTGGTGTCGACATGGAAGAGCCAATGGAAAAAGATAGGGTTAATAATGAGATTCCTAGGAGAGTGCCTAAGTGGTACTTGTCAGTAACAAGTCATGCTAATAAGGGAGATACTCCCGAATCAAGTGAGCAGGGAGAGCTTAGAAGATCAAGTAGAAATCGAAAACCTCTTGCAAGATTAAAGATGAATCTAGGCCTAATGGGTTCTATGCTCAAGGCTCAAGAACTAAAAGCTTTTGATAAAGCAAAGGAGCACAAGGAGTGGCGTGAAGCTATGGAAATAGAAATGGAAGCTATATCGAAAAATAGGATGTGGAATTTGGTTGAGCTACCTGATGGTAAGACGCCTATCACTTGTAAATGGATATACAAGATCAAATATAGAACTGATGGGCAACTCAACAAGTACAAAGCACGGTTGTTTGCGAGAGGATTTGAGCAGCAGGAAGGTATTGATTTTGAGGAAACCTTTGCACCCGTAGCTAAGATGGTAACTATATGTTCTATCATTGCTATTTCTGCTTTCTATGGTTGGAAGATCCAGCAAATGGACGTTAAATCTGCTTTTCTTAATGGAATGATGGATGAGGAGGTGTACTTAGTACAACCTCAAGGATTTGTTGAGCCAGGGAGAGAGCATCTCGTTTGTAAGCTCAACAAAGCTATTTATGGATTGAAGCAAGCACCACGGGCGTGGTACTCTTGCATTGATGAACACTTCAAGCGAAGGGGAATGGTAAAGAGTGATGCTGATCCTAATCTTTACATTCTAAGACAAGATTCAAATATAGTGCTCATTGTGTTGTACGTGGACGATTTGATTATTACAAGAAGTAATGAGAGCTTAATTGATGAAATAAAATCAGATCTTTCCAATGCTTTTGACATGAGTGATCTAGGATTCTTGCACTATTGTCTTGGCATTGAAGTATGGCAAAAGGAAGACATGGTCTTTCTTACACAAAGCAAATATGCACGAGATTTGCTTTATAAGTTCAATATGCAGGATTGTAAGCCTTTGAGAACACCTATGGATGTCAACATGAAGCTTACTGCATATGATGAATCTGAGAAAGTGGATGCTTATTTGTATAGACAGCTGGTGGATAGTTTGATTTATTTGACACACACACGACTTGATATTTCTTATGTTGTTGGTGTTGTTAGTCAATTTATGCAAGATCCTAGTCAAGCACACTGTAAGTCTGCTAAACATATTCTTAGATACATTTGAGGGACATTGAATTTGGTTTGAAGTATGATCAGCCTGAAGCACCAATGTTGGTAGCTTATACAGATGCCGATTGGGCCGATAATATTGATGACAGAAGATCTACCAATGGTCATACATTCAGTTATGGTACAGCTGCAATTTCATGGAGCAGCAAAAAGCAACCTACAGTAGCCTAATCATCGACGAAAGCTGAATATCGAGCACTCAGTAATGCTACACAAGAAGCGGTATGGTTATGAAGATTGCTTGTGGATTTAGATCAACCATAGGTGGATGCGACTACTATATCTTGCGATAATCAAAGTTGCATTCACCTTGCCAAAAATCTAGTTTTACATGCTCGAACCAAGCACATCGAAATACACTACCATTTTGTTTGAAAGAAAATTCTTGATGGAGCCATTGATCTAGTTTTTTGTAAATCTGAAGATCAAATGGCAGATATTTTTACTAAGTCATCAGGTAGATGTAAATTTGAGAGGGTTCGTACTCTATTAGGAATAGAAGAATGTAATTTTATCATTGAGGGAGAGTGTTAGAAATCAATGATAAATTTCATTGTTACTATTTATGAGGTACATTAATGTTGACAGCTGTGACCAATTGTCATTAGGCATAGGGTAGTCCATTAGTCTACTCGTAGGTCTTCTCTCTCTATCAGGGGTTCAAGGTTTATTTGTACATTTTACATTCAGTATGTTGTAGAGTGATAGTGTGATTGTGCGTGTTCTTCTTCTGCCTTCTTGTGGTGAATGCTTATGGTGAATGCTTGATGTTGCATATCTGATTGTTGACATGTATCAGAGATTTGTCTATAGATAGATGACCTAGCAGATTTGCTAAAAAAAGTGAGAAAAAGCCACTTTTTCAAGTTGACCAAAAATCACCGTTTCTCCATGGAATTTCATGATTGAACACTCTGTAGACTTAGAATCAGTAGGGCAACCCTGCTTCAGGCATCAGATTGTGCTCAAATTGATCCAAAACTGAGTTTGATCAGGCTGAAAATGGCCAGGGTAGGCGTGACCGCAAACAAAGAGGAGAGCGTGGCTAGCGCGCATCCAATCGAGCTGAAATCGTAGTAGCTCGAGGGAGTTGGTGTCTCCAAGAGAAGAGTTCGGTGCATGTGCAGGCTGGTGACCACAGGATAAGCTCCTTTGTAGATCGACGGTGGTGATCTGGAAAAGGGAGCACCATCGGATCAAAACTAATCGTTGGATCTCCTTAAATCCACTTGAATTTCAATGGAAGGGGCATGAAGTGAAATTCACATTGCAACTTCATTAAAAATTTTCAAATTGAAAGTTGAGTTGGGTCCCAAGTTCATGAAAGGTGAAGTTTCTTCACTCTGAAAAAACAGTTCAAAAACTAGAAAAGTCCCTATTTTTGGGCCCTTTATCCGTTTTGACCCAAACGAAAGGCTATAACCTCCAAACGAAGGGACTCAGACTGTATCTGCAAGTATAGTACAACAAAACAAAGTGATTGCAACAGAGAAAGTGTTCAAAGTGCACCAAAAGTGATTTCACCATTCCATTGGGCATGTAGTTGAGAGTTGACGACATAGTGCATTTCGGAAGGCGACGCCGATTTGGCTTTCAATTTGGTGGAAAAGCGTGGGTGGCCTGGTAAGGAAAAAAGTGCAGGTCATTATTTTTCACTTCTGACATCACAGTTGGCCTCGACATGCTGCTTTTAGTCTACGACAAAAGTTTCAAGCAGTTTTGCGATGACAAACATGGGAGAGTCCATTTTGAGTGAAAGTAGCAAATTGGACATGATTTCCAACTATGCAATGTGGAAATTCAAAATGAAAAACATACTGATGGAGAAAGACGTGTGGGAAGTCATTATAGGTGATGAGAGAAGGTCGCCAAATGAAGCGGACATCAAAGTGTTTGACAAGAAGATGAGGAAGGCTTTGACCTTCATTAACTTGTCAGTGAAGGATCACATCATTACCCACATTTGTGATGTTGTTACACCCAGACAGGCATGGGATGTGATAAAGGAGCAGTTCAAGACGTCAAATCCGTCAAGAATCATTTTTCTGAAGTTAAAACTGAATAGTGCCCACATGGAACAAGGAGAGCACATTCAGACTTATATGACCAGAATCAAGACTATGAGGGATGAACTGCATTCTATTGGTGAGCGCATACGTGATGTGGAACTGGTGCACAATGCATTGTGCGGCATTACAGAACCCTATCAGATGTTTGTGAGCGAAATAGCATCAAGAGAAAGATTGCCAACCTTTGAGGAGCTCATAGGAATCTTGATGCAAGAAGAGCAATGGCGAGAAATGGTGACAGCTTGATGTCAAAATACTGACGATCAGGCACTTGCAACATGCCAAAAACAAGGCAAGGGCAAGGGCAAGAAGAAGTCTAAATAGCAATTTGCCATGACTCAGGAGGATGAGGGATCTTCTAGTAAGACCAAGAAGAAAGGCAAGTGCTTCCATTGTGGTAAAAAGGGCCATTGGAAGAGTGAATGTCAAAAATTCCTGGCAGAACAATGCAAGAGGAAACCAAAGCAAGAAGGTAACCTTGTCGATGAGGGTGAGATTGAAGACTCTAGCATCTTCATATTTGCATTGTCATCTAATCAAGATGATCAGGGTATATTGACTCGGGAGCCACAAGACATATGATAGGTAACAAGGATTGGTTCAGTAGCTTGAAAGTGTTGGATAATGGAACGTCCGTTTCACAAGCAAATGGTGATGTGTACAAGATCAAGGGGATAGGCACCGTTTCAATCCAACTACCTGATGGCAAAAGCAGGATGATCAGGGAGGTACTTTACGTACCAAGTTTGAAGAAAAATCTACTTTCTATTGGAGTCATTACTGATCAAAAGTTGAAAGTAGAATTTGCCCATGATCGTTGCTTTGTGAAGGATGTGAACCAAAAGTTCAAAGTTATTGCGGATGGAGTAAGGGAGTCCAATACTAAATTGTACAAGTTGAATGCTACAATCAAGGGACACTTGTCTCATCTATTCCATCACAAACTGAGTTGTGGCATAAGAGGCTTGGTCACTTGAACTTAGGAATCCTCACTTTGATGAGGAAATTGGAAATGGTAAGAGGATTGTCTACCATAGAAGGCCACTTGAAATCAATGTGCAAATCATGTGTATATGGGAAGCAGCATTGAGAGAAGTTCAATAAAGTTGGTGTTGCAAGAGCAAAGAACATCCTGGATTTGATCCACACAGATTTATGCGGGCCTATGAGGACTATGTCCTTAGGTAAAGCCTTCTATTTCATGACCTTTATTGATGCTATGTCACGTAAGACATGGATTTACTTCTTGAAGAAGAAATTGGATGCATTTGACAATTTCAAGAGCTTAAAAGCATTGGTCGAAAATTAGACAGGTAGGAAGATCAAAGTTCTAAGATCAGATAGTGGAGGTGAGTACAAGTCTAATGACTTCAATGATCTTTGTGATCAATGTGGGATCAAAAGACAATTTATACAAGCTCATACTCCTGCTCTCAAAGGTGTAGCTGAGCGCAAGAATCGTACGATTGTAGAAAGTACCAGAACTATGCTAGTTGAGATGAAACTACCAAAAGATTTTTGGTCAGAAGCATGCAGTATGGCAGTCTATCTTCAAAATAGAAGGCCTACCATCTCCATACCAAAGATAACACCTGAGGAGGCATTCATGAAGAAGAAGCCAAAGGTGAACCACTTGTGAATCTTTGGATATAAGGCCTTCGTATACATTCCTAAGGAAGAGAGACGTAAACTTTATGTGAAAGCTATCAAGTGTATATTCCTAGGATATGATGATCGTGTGAAGGGCTATAGATGTTTTGATCTAGTGGAAAACAAAATCCATGTAAGCCATGATGTTATCTTTGATGAATCCAAGATGTATGAAAACGAGGATGATGAGAAGATAGACACATCCAGTGGAAAAGATGATATAGTGAGGATACCTCCTAATGATGATCCATTCATTGACTGCCAAGTGATGAACATGAGGATACATCTCAAGATACTACTACTCAACCTCAAGAAGCAGGTTGGAGAGGTAGAGATAAACCTTTGGGTGCGAGAAGGATTGAAGTTGCAGGTGACAAACGCAAGGAGAAGGATGTACCGTGGGATACATTTTCACCAGGAAGACAATCACCTGATAGGAAGTTCCCTAAGGGGTTTAGAGATTGTTGGAGAGCCGCGACATGGATGACTTTCCAGGATCATCTAACCAAGGAGAGCTAAGAAGGTCAACAAGAGAGAAGACACAACCTGAAAGATACAAAGCAAATTATGCTCTCTTATCTAGCATTGTTCAAAGAAAAAAAACCTTTGACTTATGGTGAAGCGAAGGATGATGACATTTGGGTCAAGGCCATGGGAGAGAGATGGAGTCAATTTCTAAGCATAGCACTTGGGACTTAGTAGAGCCACCAGTTGGCGAGAAACCCATTGATTGCAAATGGGTATATAAGACTAAGTACCATGCAGATGGAAGTATAGCAAAGCACAAGGCAAGACTGGTGATCAAAGGGTATGCACAAAGTAAAGGGATCGACTATGTAGAGACCTTTGCGCCAGTATGTAAATGGAATACTCTACGTCTACTTATTGCTTTAGCTTCACATTTTGGTTGGCCTTTGCATTAGATAGATGTGAAATCTACTTTTCTAAATGGTGAGTTAGAAGAAGAAGTATTCATGGATCAACCTGAAGGCTTTGTAGTGAAAGGACAGGAGAATAAAGTATGTCACTTGAAGAAAGCGCTTTATGGTCCTAAACAGGCACCACGTGCGTGGTATAGCAGGATTGATGCTTACTTTTGTTCAAAGGGGATGGTGAGAACACATTCTAATCTAAATCTGTATGTGTTATGCTTTGATGGTATGGTTGCTTTGATTGCTCTTTGTTGGGAGAGAGGGATGAAGAATAAATGATGAACACGAACGAGAAATGAACTTGAACAAGAAACGAACGAGAAGCGAACTCGAACAAAAAATGTTCGTGCGTAGCGGAATGAACTATATGACTCTCTCCATAAGTATGACTATGCCTATCAGAATGAAGAGAACTTTAGTGATAGAAATCACAGTCATTCTAGATTACGTAGCCAAACATTTAATGGATGAAGTACTAGATGAATAATTTGTCGCAAATTGCAAGACAAATTATCTGTCGTGAATGATTTGCGAAGAGCTAGACTGTGCTCGATTGATAATTAGTCGTGAATTATTCGTGAAAGACAAGACTAAAAGTTGATCGTCTATTACTAGAAAGAGCAACTAGACAAATCAGACAAAATAAAGAACAACCATAACAATATTAACACAGATCTGAATGCAGAACAAAGAGCTATATCAGATTAAGTATATCATGTATACAAGTCAATAATGCGGTAGAGCACAAGACTGTAGCGGACAAAACCGCATGCCCTACGAAGCTTATTTTTCTGTAATGAGGAATGAAACCTCCTTCACTTATTCTAGACTTATCTTACTTCATCAGAATTCATCATCATAGAATACGCTGATGGTATCCAATATATATATGTAATATTACAGGTGTGCAGATGCGAAAGTACAGAGTGGATGTGTTGTTTGTAGGATATCGTGGGTGGCTGCAATCGTTGTCCAATCTGTTAGCGCAACTGCATGGAGTGAGCATAAAAAGGGTGCGACGTCAGCCAATGCTGAAGTGAACGTTGGTGATGATGCAAAAAGTGTGTCACTCTTACGAATGGCCTTAGGATAAGATTTACAGGGTGTCTTATCTGTTAGGGCACCTTTGGCATTCAATAAGGTAGTGTCCCCTTTTCGCCTGTCACCATGACCTGTGTAAGAACACAGTGTCGCAATTCATTCACCTTTTCTTCGTCTGTACAAATTTGTGTGTAGAAAATGCAGACTGCGTGACAACGTTAGAAAAATATGCAGCATGAATGGAGACAAATTAAAATTGGGATTTAAGAGAGTAGGAGGAGTAAATCCAATACCCCCCTTAATCTGGATCCGTGAATGCCTTGATCTTCAGACTTAGCAATGCACAAAATCTGTTGTGTGCATCAACACTGAGTGCTTTCGTAAAAATGTCTGCAACCATGTCTTGCGTTCTGTAGTACGTTAAGCCCACCTCTCTGTTGCGAACCTTGCCCCTGATGTAGTGATATCTTATCTCAATGTGCTTACTCCTAGAATGAAATCTAGGGTTGGCCGATAAGGCAATAGTACTTTGGTTATCACAAAAGAAAATTGTAGGGCTGTACTGATACAGATTGATGTCTGACAACAAATTTCTCAACCAAAATTCTTCCTTAATAGATTGAGAAGCAGCAATATATTCTGCTTCAGTAGAAGAAAGTGTGATAGAGGTTTGCTTACGACTGTTCCACGAAATAGGACTGTCATTAAAGAAGAATGTAAATCTAGATGTGGACTTACGATGGTCTGCATCTCCTCCCCAGCTTGCATTAGAATATCCACTGAGCTGACGAGGATTGTCGTTGCTGACATCTCCATAACAGATGCATTGGTCCATGGTAGCTCAAATATATCTCATGACTCGAATAAGAGCCTTCCAATGGGTAATTCCAAGATTAGCCATGTATTGGCTGAGTGAGTTGACAGCAAAAGAGATATCTGCCCTTGTATAGACCATTGCGTACATGAGAGATCCGAGTATCGATCGATACAGATATTCTCTCATCTGCTCCTCTTCTTGCTTTGTCTGGGGACATTGGTCCTTTGACAAATGCAGGCCTGAATCCATTGGTGAGTGAGCTAATTTGCAATTCATCAAATTGTATCCGTTAAGAACATTATGAAGATACCTTTGTTGATACCATTGTGAAGATACCTTTGTGTCAGTCGATTTGCTCTGTCTCTATGGATTTGAATTCCAAGATAGAAGTGAGCTTCGCCCAGATTAGTCATGTCGAATTTTGAGAACAGCATCTGTTTTGAATCCTTGACCATATTGGCATTGTTGCTGAAGAGCAACATATCATCAACATACAAGGTGATGATAATGAAAGATTGCAACACTGACTTTGAATAAACGTTGCAATCAACAGTGCTTGGTTTAAATCCTTGTTCAATGAGGAATGTGTTGATCCTCTGAAACCAAGCTCTGACAAACTGTTTCAGGCCGTACAATGTTTTATGGAGTTTAAGGACATGATTCTTCATGCCTTCCAGAACGTATCCTTCGGGCTGGATCATGTAGATATCTTCTTGTATAACTCCATTCAGATAGGTTGTTTGTACATCGAGTCAAAGTGGGTCGACGATAGACATTCCTGAGCCAGAAGCTCGGATTGTCGTGTCAATGGCAGGTGATGAAGGTTCTTCTTGAGCAATATCCTTGCCTTTGAAGTCGACGAACTGATTCTCAATAAAGACTGTATCCCGGCTATACAAGATTTGCTGGGTATCAGGATCATATAGCTTGTAGGTGTTATCAGACGAAATATATCCGATCAAGATGGTCTTTAGACCTTGGAAGTCCAATTTTTTCCTTGTGTCCTTTGGGATCTGCGCCTAGGCCAATGCACCCAAACACTCTTAGGTTCTTCAAAGAAGGCTTGGAGCCTGTCCACACCTCATGAGGTGTCTTGCCTGAGAGGGCTTTGGTCAAACATATGTTCTGGATGTAAGCTGCAGTGGAGACAGCTTCAGCCCATAACCTCTTGGGCAACGATGCATGTGCTAGCATACACTTAGCAGAAATGACCAGAGTTTGGTTCTTCCTCTCAACTAAGCCATTAGACTGAGGATTGTAAGGAGTGATGAATTGCTGCTCAATGCCTTGGCTTTGGCAATACTCCTTGAACTCGACAAAGATATATTCTCCACCGTTATTTGACCTTAGGGCCTTGATCGTCCTTCCAGTCTCCTTTTCTACACACTCCTTGAAGATTCTGAAGCAGTTGAAGGCTTCTGATTTCTTCTTTATGAAGTATACCATCGTTCTTTTCGAGAATTCGTCAATAAAGGTTATAAAATACTTGGCTTCCTTCAGCGAAGGATTTTTCATCGGGCCACAAATATCAGAATGTACAACATGTAGCAATCCTCTAGCAACATGTTGATGGCTTGACTTAAATGGCTTCCTAGTCTGTTTTCCAACTAGACAGTCTTGACAGACAGGTAGCTCGACTGTTTTCGCGAGGATAGTCAAGATCAAGAACAATAGATTGTCTAGACATTCATTGTACAGCAGCATTATTTAAATGACCAAGTCTATAATGCCAAAGTAAACCTTTATTTGATTGAATTGAAGTACTGAGAGCCTGACTAGAGGTAGAAAAGCAATGACTTAATTTATACAAGTATCCATGCCTCTTTCCGAGTGCTAGGATCTTGCCTGTCCTATCAACTACTTTACATTGATCACATTTGAATTCTAGTCTGTGTCCTAGATCTGTGATTTTGCTTACAGAGAGCAGATTCGTGGATAACTTACGTACATACAAAACTTTGGAGAGTAGCTTAGATTGATCATTTGCAAAGCATAATCTTACAGTTCCTTCACCTTTAATACCTTGTGTGCTATTGTCGCCAAGGTGAACAAATTTTTGGGTACTGTAAGGTGTATAGGACTCGAAACAACCAATCAGGCTAGTCATGTGTTGAGTGGCTCCGAAATCTAGGAACCAAGAACTGTCGCTAGATGCTCCTTGATGGTTGGTCATGAAGGCATCATGATCCGCTTCTTGAATGGGTTGTGGAGCTTCTGCAGCTGCATTTGCCACTTGATTCGACTGCCCTTTGTTGTTGTTCTTCGCTTGAAGTATTCTGCAATCTTGTATTTTGTGGTTGTTTCATTTGCAGTATCTACAGAATAACTTCTTCTTTGTCTGCGGATTCGACTGTTCCTTGTGTTGAGTTGGTTTCTGGTCTGGCTTTGATAGCTTCGGGCCTATCTTCTTCTTCTGCTTTGTCGTGCCCTTGTTGGTGTACAAGGCGTGAGAATCAGCTGAGGAACTTGAGGCTTCATTCCTTCGCGTGTCTTCCTACAACAACATAGTGATGACTCTTGAAAGAGTCAACTCTGGATGAGTCGTGATGATCATCACCCAGCTGTCGTAAGAACTTGGCAAGCTTGTAAGCAGTTGCATCATTGCGTCTTGATCGTCTATGACAGATCCGACAATGGCCATTTGCCTTAGCAGGTTCTTGAATTGATTAATGTGATTCTGCAGAGAATCACCATTCGTCATCTTGAGGGAGTAGAATTTCTTCCTGAGATGTAGCTTAGAAGCTACATCTCTCACTTCGTATAGTGTGCTCAAGATGTCCCAGACTTCTTTCAATGTGTGAGCCTCGGATACATGGCCGATCTGTGTATCCGTGATGTTGAGGATGATTAGCGCGAAAGCTTTTCCATCCTTCAGCTTTCATCTGGCGATTGTCGCGTCGTCCGCTTCGGGTTTCCGTTCTGCACCTATAACAACGTCGTACAATTCTTTTGCCATTAGTACAGTCTTCATCTTAAATTTCCACAGATGGTAATTGGCTCCATCAAGCTTGTCCATGAGAGGATTGGCTTTCCCTTGGGAATCCATGTGGAAGAATTAGTCTAAGTGATAGGAGAAACTATCAGTGACTTAAGAATGAAAATCTGATACTAAAAAAATACAGAACGAGAAAACTATTACTCTATCGGCTAGTAGAGTCTTGTACTGTGGGAGCTAATCAAGCTATAACGATTGCTCTGATACCATGTTGGGAGACAGGGAGGAAGAATAATGATGAACACGAACGAGAAACGAACTCGAACAAAAAATGTTCGTGCGCAATGGAACGAATTATTTGACTCTCTCCGTAAGCATGACTACGCCTATCAGAATGAAGAGAACTTTAGTGATAGAAATCACAGCCATTCTACTACGTAGCCAAACATTTAATGGATGAGACGCTAGATGAATAATTTGTTGCGAATTGCAAGACAAATTATCTGTTGCGAATGATTTGCAAAGAGCTAGACTGTGCTCGACTGATAATTAGTCGCGAATTATTCGTGAAAGACAAGACTAAAAGTTGATCGTCTATTACCAGAAAGAGCAACTAGAAAGATCAGACAAAATGAAGAACAAGCATAGCAATATTAACACAGATCTGAATGCGGAACAAAGAGTTGTATCAGATTAAGTATATCATGTATACAAGTCAATAATGCGGTAGAGCACAAGACTGTAGCGGACGAAACCGCGTGCCCTACGAAGCTTATTTTTCTATAATGAGGAATGAAACCTCCTTCACTTATTCTAGACTTATCTTACTTCATCAGAATTCATCATCATAGAATACGCTGATGGTATCCAATATATATACATAATATTACAGGTGTGCAGATGCAAAAGTATAGAGTGGATGTGCTGTCTGTAGGACATCGTGGGTGGCTGCAATCGTTGTCCAATCTGTTAGCACAACTGCATGGAGTGAGCATAAAAAGGGTGCGACGTCAGCCAATGCTGAAGTGAACGTTGGTGATGATGCGAAAAGTGCGTCACTCTTACGAATGGCCTTAGGATAAGATTTATAGGGTGTCTTATCTGTTAGGGCACCTTTGGCATTTAGGAAGGTAGTGTCCCCTTTTCGCCTGTCACCATGACCTGTGTAAGAACACAGTGTCGCAATTCATTCGTCTTTTTTTCATCTGTGCAAATTTGCATGTAGAAAATGCAGAGTGCGTGACAACGTTAGAAAAATATACAGCATGAATGGAGGCAGATTAAAATTGGGATTTAGGAGAGTAGGAGGAGTAAATCCAACATCTTTATGTTGATGACTTGATTATCACGACAAATAATCAAGAGATGATAGACATGATCAAGAAAGAGCTCATGGAACAATTCGAGATGACAGATCTCAGCCTAATGCATTATTGCCTTGGAGTAGAGGTGTGGCAAAAAGGACACAAAGTGGGTTTAACACAGGTGAAGAATGTCAGAGAATTGCTGCACAGGTTTAGGCTGCAGGATTGCAAACTAGTGAATACTCCTATTGAACCAGGTAAAAAGCTTTCTAAGCTTGATGAGTCACAGTCATTTGATGCTACGCTGTATGGAGCTTGATTTACCTTACCATGACTAGACCAGATATATGCTATGCTGTTGGTATTGTAAGTCAGTTTATGGCAGCACCTACGGAAACACATTGGAAAGCAGCTAAGCACATTTGCGTTATGTAAAAGGCACTTCAGATTATGGTTTGACTTATAAGAAGCATGAGGGTTCACCTGAGCTGTGTGGCTATGTGGATGTGGATTGGGGAGGTGACTATGATGATCGTAGATCCACCACAAGGTATGTATTCCAGCTTTGTGGCAGTTGCTTTTCCTGGTCTAGTAAGAAGCAAAGTACAATTGCTCTATCCATCACAGAAGCAGGGTATAAGGCAATGTGTCGTATAGCACATGAAGCTATCTGGTCCAGACAAATCTTGGAAGAAGTTGGCATGAAACAGAAAAATCCCACAATTATACATAGCGACAGTCAGAGTGTCATTCAGCTAGCAAAGAATCCAATGTTCCATGCGAGAACCAAACACATTGAGATTCAATATCACTTTATATGTGAGAGGCTGCTGAGTTGTGAAATTCATGTTGTTCATTGTAGTACGAAAGAACAACTAGCTAATATTTTCACTAAGCCACTTGTTAGAGAAAAGTTTGATAAGTCTAGATCAAAGCTTTTTGTACTTAAAGTTTGTTGACTTTAAAGCTATGTATATGACTATATAAAAAGTAGACTCTACTTTAAGGGAGAGAGTTAGAATTAAAGTAGAATCACTGTGCTACTGTACTATGGGTCCTATCAATCGATAAGGATCAATTGGCCTCGTCCGAGGCAAGTCGACGGGACACGCGGCCCGCCAATGGCAACCTGGGTCATGCATGGGTTGCCTGAGTGAAAAACTATATGTACAGTGTAATTTCATTTGGAGAAATATAGTTGCTATGTGAGCTTGTTTCGGAGAGTGTTCTCTGTCTGTGTTACTGTGTAGGATGATCTATGTTCCTGTTTGAAGCAAATTCTAAGTAACATTACCACAGATATGTTATTCACCTCTTCACATACGGGTTGCTTCTGACAATGAACAGTCACCGAAATATTTTGTTGCAACGTTCATGCATGATTGGTACCATTTTGTAAGGAATGATGGGCCGCTGGACCAGTGCTTTCTAGTGGACAGAAGTCTGTGCCTTCTACTGTGGCTCCTTGTGGATTGAAGCATGGTAGTAGTGCACTGATGGATAGCATCAGAATTGCGATGGACCTGCTCCACGTGCTATTTTTTTTTTAAGATTATCGCAAATGATTGCCATCTGAATTGTGATGGACTTGCTCCACATGTTTTTTTTGTGAGTAGATTATCGCAAATGATAACAAGTCTGAATTGCGATGGACCTCCATCGCTGTCTACTGGCTTTCAGAATGTCAGAACTGTTTGTGGCTATTGATAAATTGATATATATGATTGTCTCTACGTAAACCTTTCATAGTAGGCCGCCCAACACGATTTTTGCTCGTCTCAATACCAGCTTGTGATTGTAATAAAAAATGTAATATGTATGTGCTCAGCAGATGAGTAATGCACACGGCTATCTTTGGATGCAAGCATGAAATGTGATGTGGATTGTTTTTGATAACAGTATCTATTTTTATACAAGAATAACGTAAATGCTTTACTGCTTTTCATATTCGATAAACAGTCGAGCTATGAACTGATGACTCTATCACCCTTTGACACACAAGTATTGGCTTATAATAAAGAAGTGCATGTGTTTGAGTTTAACATCGTTGCAAGATTACGATACTACTTGAAAAAGGTTGCACTACCATTAATCCATCAGTTTCAATTTTGAATTGGTAGTACGTAAGCAGGGCTTTTCTTGAAGCAGTGGGAGATGGGTAGCTTGCAAGAAATTAGTTCACTTCGCATTCAGGTATGAAGCTCTATGAATCTACATGGAAGGTAGTATCACCCAACACTACAATACAGTTCATAAAGATGTTTGAAACGTCATGAATTATGTAAATTGGTTTTTTTTTTAACTCTCACCTATATCATCTTCATATTGATCATCATCGTATTGATGTTGATCAGTATAATTATCTTCATAATAATAGTCATCAAATTGATGTTGATCAGCATAATTTTTCGCTTGCCATTTGTCTTTTCTTTGTTCCAGCTCCTTCTGTTTCTTGAAGCATTCACGCTCCCAGTGGCCAGGGTTGTTGTAGTACCTACAATTTCCAGGATTATTTTGTCTTGAATAGTCGCGTCCTTGACCTCGGCCTTGATTCCAATTGCCTCGATTCGGACTATCATTGACTTGCTCATGAAATTGTTGAAATGATCCCCGACTTGAGTTTCCTCCTCTCTATTGATACCTTCCATGGCCAAATCTTCCACCTCGTCCTCTAACTGGAAGAGCTTGATCATAGCTCTTGTTACGATGATTCAAGTTCTCTTGACGTTGCTCTTCTTGCAAAAGCAATCCACCTAGTTCTTCATAGGTTGGGAGATTTCTCTTGTAGCTATACTCGTCACAAACATCTGATGTGACTCACTCAGACTATTCAATGTCAATTGCAAGATCTCACGTTCTTGTACTTGCTCTCCAACTGCTGCTAATTGGTCACGGATCTCTTTGATCTTCAGTATGTGATCGGCAATAGTTGCACCATCATCCATCCGCAATGTATGCAACTTCGTCTTCAGAAATAGTATTCGAGATGTATTTGTCGTTTCAAACAATGCCTTCAATGTATCCCACGCTTCTTTTGGTCTCTTCACCTGCCACGATCTCCCATAGCTTCTTTTCCATCAAAATGTTCTTCAGTTTGAATTTCCAAACTGCATAGTTGCCGGCACCTTCCAATTTGCTTGACTCATTAAAGACACTCTCGCTTAGGGTTGCCATTACTAGATAGATGAGTCTAGATCACAAAATTTATCACACCACAGAACATTTAAATTCTTTTTTTTTGGTTGGACACCTGATATCGGTACGAGACGCGTGGGTGCACAACTACTTGAGATTCTCTTTAGCTCGCGCGTGTGATTCTGATATTGGTACGGGTATGCGATATCGGTATGACGCACGGATGTACGACTACTCAGTAATTTTTTTACTTTTGGCGCGTGGATTTGATATTGGTACATATATGTTATATCTGTACGATGCATGGATGTACGACTGTTCATGATTTTTTCTACCTCTGGTACGTCAATCCGATATTGGTACGAAGAAGATAAAAAGTAGAGAGACTATCAGAACTTTCAAAGGAAATATTCTAGATTCTCCACTTCGGCGCGGCGGCTACACCGCCTCCTCTTTGCAAAGATTTTGAAATGTGTGATCGTTCAAAAGACCGAGATTAGTAATGTGAAAAGTTTGAAGCCTCCTAACTCTGAATGGCAGTACTAGACACTGTCTAGTGTGATTTGGTACTCCAAACAGACAAATGAGTGATTTTTTGGCAAACCTCTCACACAAATAGCACTTTCCACAACAACTCAGAAGTATTGTAAAAATCTCCCCCACTCAACAGATTTCCAATCTGTCTGATACTGCCCAGGACTTTTTGATGCCTTTAGGACTCTGCTTTTCACAACAACTAGGAAGTGTTGTAAAAATCTCCCCACTCAGCAGATTTTCAATCTGTCTGATGCTGCCCTGGCCTTTTTGATGCCTCCGAAATTGTGTCTTCATTCCCCACTGATGATTCTGATCTCCAAACCTGCAAAATACACCAAAAGAATTTCTTCCAGCCGTTTTTGTCTTTCCAAGATTTCACCTCCCGTGAAGGACTTTCTCACTTCATTGCGGAGTCTTTGACAAGCTGTATCCACTAACCAGGCACGCAGGACTATCGCTGCTCTGATACCATGTCAACAATCAGATATGCAACATCAAGCATTCACCACAAGAAGGCAGAAGAAGAACACACACAATCACACTATCACTCTACAACATACTGAATGTAAAATGTAGAAATAAACCTTGAACCCCTGATAGAGAGAGAAGACCTACGAGTAGACTAATAGACTACCCTACGGCTAATGACAGCTGGTCACAGCTGTCAACATTAATGTACCTCGTAAACAGTAACAATGAAGTTTATCATTGATTTCTAACAATACAAAGCTCAGAATTTCTCCATGGCTGGTTGACAATATAATTAGCTTCCCTCCTGTCCTTACGGCATCTAAAACGGTGCACAAACAGCGAAGAATTCACCAGTTATGTGTAGAAAACCATAACCCCAAACCGGTTTCAATTTTCAAGTAGCTTCAAAATTGTCAATTTTTCACCAAATTTTTCCTTGTCTATTGCTATGCACAGGCTAATAAGCCCTTTGCTGAGCTTGGCAAGCCTCTATAAACTAGAAACTGTGCACCAGTGCTTCACTTTCCGTCTACAACCCGCCGTAGACCCCGAACTCTTAGAAGACTGCTCTTCTCATAAAGCTCTCTTCAATGGCGGCACTGTACTGTGTACACTCCCTATACGGCTCTGATACCAACTTAGAATTTGCTTCAAACAAGAACATAGTATGCTACTAGTGATGAGTTGAAGGGCCAGTGATCCTCTCACAATGTTAAACAAGAAAAGGGCCAACGATTCCCTCATACAGTTAAACAAGAACCAATATTGGTTTATATCATGCTTGCACATTGTCTTCTACACCCCATCTGCAGGCAGATGGGTCTATGCTTTCCTTTTTTGTATGCTACTAGTGTTGAGCTGAAGGTCTAGCAATTCCCTCATAAAGTTAAACAAGAAATCATATGTGTTTATACAGTGCTTGAAAATCGCCTTCCAGACCCCATCTGCTGGTAGATGAAGTCTATGCTTCCCTGTTCATTATGCTGATAGTAATGAGCTGTAGAGACAACGATTCCCTCATAAAGTTAAACAAGAGCCAATATTGGTTTATATCATGCTTGCACATTGTCTTCTACACCCCATCTGCTGGCAGATGGGGTCTATGCTTCCCTTTTCTGTATGCTACTAGTGAGGAGCTAAAGGGCTAGCAGTCTCATAATGTTAAAATAAGAAATAAGATGTGTTTATACAATGCTTGAACGTTGCCTTCCAGACCCCATCTACCGACAGATGGGGTCTATGCTTCCCTGTTCTTTATGCTGAAAGTGATGAGCTGAAGGGCCAGCGATTCCCTCATACAGTTAGACAAGAACCAATATTGGTTTATATCATGTTTGCACGTTGTCTTCTACACCCCATCTGCCGACAGATGGGGTCTATGCTTCCCTTTTCTATATGCTACTAGTGATGAGTTGAAGGGCCAGTGATCCTCTCATAATGTTAAACAAGAAATAATACGTTTTTATACAATGCTTGAATGTCGCCTTCCAGACCCCATCTATCGACAGATGGGGTCTATGCTTCCCTATTCATTATGTTGATAGTGATGAGCTGAAGGGACAATGATTCCCACTTACAATTAAACTTAGAAACAATACTGGTTTATATCATGCTTGCACGTTGTCTTCTACACCCCATCTGCCGGCAGATGGGGTCTATGAACAAGAAATAATATAGGTTTCTACTATGCTTGCACGTTGCCTTCAAGACCCCATCTGCCGACAGAAGGGGTCTATGCTTTCCTTTTTTGTATGTTGCCAGTTATGAGCTACAGGGCCAATGACACGGCCTTCATGGGAGCAGTGCATAAGTTGAGCTTTGATTCCAAGAAGTGTACAACCCAATAGTGCAAAACTTTCATCGTAAGGTGGGATTTCAATATCTTTTTTGAGTTCAAGCTAAATGATTCCTCTTTGCATACATGTCGCGTGTACCATTGATCTAATGTATCAATTGAATAATCGACTCTTATTTGATGAAAGTATTACTTCATATATTTGTCATAAAACATGATCATGTAAAAGTATGATGTGTTATAGATTTGTCGTTTGAGCCTATTGGAACTAGAATTTTCAGGAACTTTATGAATTGGATGCCATCGATAAACATTTCTGAGATTTGATAATACTTTTTAGCATAAATCTTAAGATTTGGAATGGGTTTGAATGTGATGTAGAGGATCAACATGTCACATAGGAATTCACAATGTATGATTTGACCAGGTGGAGCATCAAAACGTGGAAATAAAGCTCCAAGTAGGATTAACAAGGACAAGAGAAAAAACAAAAAAGAAGGCATCTGCACAGGATAAGGGTGAAACTCTCTTGCTTGAAACTTTGCAAAGATTGGGTTGGCTGCTGATGATGTCACCATTGAAAAAGGTGAGGACGCGCAAGACTCAGATGACGAGTTTGATCAGGAGATTCCTGGTATTTATCAAATGAGCATGGTGAAGACTTGCTAAAACAACTCGCAAAATTTCCATCCAGAACTTGACTCCAGATGAGCATCGAAAGCTGGAAACATATAGAAAATTGGAATCCAAACATGGAAAAAGGCCATGGTACCCACTCACGCGAGTCATCTTGGAAAGAACGGTATATGCGGTGAGAAAGATTACATACCGTGAAATCGTCTAAATACATTTTATTGTATATACCACTTTTTTGCTCTTATATGTTTGTAATTATTGTCTTTAAGATGCTTGGGATTTTAAGCTTTTCTGTATCCAGCCTTCGTACAAGAGGGATTACAAGGCTCGTGTGTTAGAGAGTTGTCTACATCATTGTCGACTGCCAAGTTGCGAGAGAAGGAAAAAAAAAGTTCTGAGGGAGATCTCACAGAAGTATGGAAGAAAAAATGGCTAAGGTGAGAAGAACCTCTTTTTCATTTAACGATTCACTTTTATTTTTTCATCTCTTTAGTTTCTAGTTGAAGTCCATTTGATGTTAAAACCTCTGCAAACCTATTGACCAAAACATGTTGGTTCTTTCTACATTAAATCCTTCTTTGGGAAAATGTTGGTTTGATGTGCTTTGGGAAATACCTTTTGACTCCAAGCGGTCGGTTGTTCAATTGGTAAACTATCTCAAATAGCCATTTCCGCTTTGAGTGAAGATATTAAAGTGAATATGTTGTTGCTATTGGGCGGAGACTCTAACATCAGAGAGACATGGGGCCTTCCAAAGGGTGACAAAGCATTCATATCTTGGATTGCAAAGGAGGTCTAGATGACACAATTGGTTGAGTTTGCACAAACTTTGTTAGAGGGGATTATAAGCATACCAATTGGGGCACCCATTGTGATAACGAGTGAGACATCCCTTACCGAGTACTTTGAGGAAATAAAGGTAGTTCATAGGGCCCATGTATTTGAAGAAATTGTCAAGGATATGTGAAAAAAATACAAAAAGGACCAAGAGTGGATCCTAATCTGATCCTCAAGAGAGATTGGTTGTCAGATTACTTGATCTATCAATCTACTTGAGATTAAGATCAATCTAGATCAATTCTAGACACAAAATCCTAACAAGAACAATCATTAATTGAAGGTAGGTGTACTTTCTGGTTTCCCACGTGTGAAACCCTATCTGAGTATGGACTCCAACCTGAAAATGAAGTACACATTGATAGCACCTCAAAACAATCAAAACAAATGTAGACAAATGGAGAGAATCACTCAAAATTGGTTCCAAAACCAAGATTGGTGTCTCACACTGATTATGGCCAAATAAGCTTCTATATATACACTTTTGGAGCTCGAGGTACTGATCATGCATCAGATCTCACACATGTGAGGATGCCTTGTCACCATCATGCAATTTGACACTTGGATCAAAACTTTCCATTTTGGGCATTTTTGGTCTATTTTTCTACTATATGGAGATCTTCATGGAAATCTTCTAGAAGCAAAAACTCGCCTACTTCAGCTATTTCCACACGTGTGAGCTTTCCTCTACACATGGGATGTGACACCTATTCAAAATATTTGGCTCATGCAATCATTAGATTGGTGCCATGTGTCACATCTCTAAAAAACAAGTTTTTGGCCATTTTAGCCGCTAGAACCTGAATTAAAACATATGTACAACATATATGATTATGGTACATGAAAAGTACACTAGTTCCACACGTGGGAACAGGCTCCACACATGTGTGTCTATACTATATACAATATTTTTGGCCTCTACCAAGCTTATTTTTGCATTTTTCACACTCCTCCTCAAAAATCTAGCTTGGTAAATCTAGCATAGATCTATCTATAACTCCAAGAGCCGATCTTAATTTTATAAATGGATCTTTAGGCAATGCCTTGGTGAGTATATCAACAATGCAATCTGATGATGAAACATGAATAAGCTTGATCTCCTTTGCTTGCACTTTCTCCCTCACGAAATGATGTGCAATCTCGATGTGCTTTGTTCGAGCATGGAAGACTGGATTGTTTGCAAGTTGTTGAGTTGCTTGATTATCACAATATATGCATGGAATTTCTTCATCCTTGATCACATGTGGCTCCTCCAAAAGCCTTTTAAGCCAAAGAACCTCCTTTGTTGTTGTTGTCATAGCTTTATATTCGGATTCTGTTGATGAAAGAGAGATGGTATCTTGCTTTTTGGAAAGCCAAGATATAAATCCTCCACATAAGAATGTAGCAAACGCACTTATGGATCTTCTATCCATCTTGTCACCTACAAAACTTGAGTCCGAATATGCTCTCAAACAAATATTAGTCCTTTCATAAACTAGCCAAAGTCTTTTGTAGCCGAGATGTACCTTAACACCCTTTTTGCTCCTTTCCAATGACATACTATTGGAATTTGCATGTATTACAAAAACTAAGATCTGGTCTAGTGATAGCTAAGTATATCAAGGAACCAATAAGCATTCTATAGGTAGTGATGTCCTCAAAGAATGCTTCATCACTTTCGTTAGAAACTTTTACACTTTCTTCCATAGGAGTTTCAATTCCTTTACAATCAATCATGCCAAATCTTGCTAAGATTGATCTAGCATACTTAGATTGACATATGAAGGTAAAATCATTACTTCTAGTGACTTCTATTCCAATTGTAACTTTAAGAAGTCCTAGATCTACCATCTTAGATTCACTAGACAAGAAAACTTTTACATTTTAATGCCATCTAGATCATTTCCTGTAAGTATAATGTCATCAACATATAAAACTAAGATAATGATCTTTCCATCATTACATTTGTAGTACAATGATGGTTCATAAGAACTTACAACAAATCCAATGGAAATAAGATAGAAATGCAACCTAGAGTACCATGCTCTTGGTGCTTCCTTGAGTCCATAAAGACTCTTCTTCAAGAGACACATCTTGTCTTCTTCTCCATCTTTGATGAAGCCCTCGGGTTGGCACATGTAGATTTCCTCTTCCAAGAATCCATTCAAGAAAGCATTTGTCACATCAAGTTGGAAGAGCTCCCATTTGAAAGAAGTTGCAAGACATGTGATTAATCTAATGGTCACAAGCTTTGCAACAGGTGCAAAGGTTTCATCATAATCTATGCCTTTGACTTGCAAAAAACCTTTTGCTACAAGTCTAGCTTTGTACTTATGAATGGAACCATCTTGATTATATTTCAATCTATATATCCATTTACAAGTAAGAGGCTTCTTTCTATAAGGTAAATCAACAAGTTTCCAAGTTTGATTTTCCATTAAGGCATCAAACTCTACTTGCATAGCTTTCCTCCAATATTGAGATTTATTTGCTTCCTGAAAACTAGTTGGTTCTTCAAGCATAGTAGTCAAGAAAGTATAAGAGTTGAGTAGGTGAGAATATTCCCTTTGCTCCCCTTTGTCACTATAAGTGAGCCTTGATGACTCAATCCTTGTCCTTGTTGATCTTCTTGGCACCCTTGGACTTGGAGTAGATTCCACTTGGTCTTCATCTTCATGAAGCTCCTCCTCGGCCATAGCATGATCTTTGACAAGTTGAATGTTGTTGGAAGTCACCTTTCCTTTGGCTTTTTTCGATTCATCAAAAAGTACATCTCTACTAGCAACAACCTTTTTTGTAATAGGATCATATATCCTATAAGCTTTCTTACTTTCACTATAACCAACAAAGATGCCTTTGAAAGAAGTGGCATCTTCCTTTTTCCTTGTTTCTAAAGGAATATGTACATAACAAGTACATCCAAAAACTTTCAAATCACTAAGATTTGGCTTTTTGCCATACAATACTTCATAAGGTGTAAGTCCTTTAATGGCACTATTAGTCATTTTATTGCATAGAAAGTTTGCACATAAAATAGCTTCTCCCCAAAATGAAATAGGAAGGGATGCATCTAATCTTAAAGCTTTAGCACACTTACATAGTGTCCTATTCTTTCTCTCAGCTACTCCATTTTGTTGTGGAGTATATGTACAAGAAAACTATCTCCTTATGCCATTAGTTTCACAAAACTCTTTCATCCTATTGGAGATGTACTCCCCTCCATTATCACTTCTTAATACTTTCAAGCTAGTATTAAGTTGCTTTTCCACAAGAGTTTTGAACTTTACAAAGGACTCAAAAACTTCACTTTTCTTAGACAAGAGATAAACCCAAGAGTTATCATCAATAAAAGTGACATACATAAGAGCTCCACCATTTGATTCATGTGAAAATGAATGAACATCCGAGTGTATAAGGTCAAGAGCAGAGTTAGATCTTATCAAAGATCTCTTGAAAGGAAGCTTATGAGATTTGGAGAGTCCACAAGCTTCACAAAGCTTGCCACACTTGGATATGGTTTTGGGAAGTCCTCTTGCTAGCTCCTTTGTCACCATGGTCTCCATAGCTTTGTAGTTAGGATGGCCTAACCTTTTGTGCCATAATTCCTCTTAAGTGAGCTCCTCCCTTGCCATGTTCACACTTCCAACCATCACATTAGCATCCAATTTGAATAACCTCCCTTGCTTGAAACCACTAGCAATACATTTTTCATCTTTCAAGATAGAACATGCTCCATGCTTGAAATGTACATCTAATCCGCTATCCATAAGTTGTCCTACACTCAACAAGTTCTTTGTAATTGAAGGTACATAAAGAACATTATCTAGCTAGACATAAAGGAATGGATCCAACACCTACAATCTCACATTCTTGATGACTTGCAGTGAAGATAAATCTCTTAGAACTATTGTAAGAGTCATGTGAGAGCTTGCCCCACTATCAATCCACCAAGTGTCTTGATTAGATGTTTGTGGTGAGGATACCATCAAAGATAGATTGCCTTCTTCCTCCTCCTCAAGCACAAGATTGCCTTGATTGTCCTTCTCTTGGGCATTCTTCTTCTTGTAGCACTCGGATGCAAAATGTCCCTTTTTTCCACAAAAGAAACACTTTAGCTTCTTCTTGTCCTTCATGCTCTTGCCTTTGGAACTTGATGTTCCATCTTTGTTCTCCATCTCCATGTCTTGAGTCTTCTTGGATGAAAACTTCTTTTTCTTGTCTTTCAAAGAAAAGTTAGCTCTTTCATCACCATCATTCAAAGATAAGGAACTCATCCTACTTTTGATATGAAGCATTCTACTCTCCTCACTAACAAGCACACTTTGAAGTTTTTCAATACTAGGAAGTGAATCTTGAATAGCAAAGGTTTGAACAAGATGGGAATAATCATCTCCTAATCCATTCAAAATGATTTGAACTAATTCATCATCTTTGATTTTATCATCTATAGAAGACAACTCCTTATTGAAAGATTTGATCCTAAAGACATAATTTTGGGCACTTTCACTACTTCCTTTCATGCTTTGAAGGATTTGATTCCTAAGCATGAGTATCCTTGAAGTGTTCTTGAATCCATAAATGGCTTTTAATGAATCCCATGCCTCTTTGGATGTGGTACAAATGAGATTTCTTTCAAAAGTTCATTACTTACATTCATTTTTATGCAGTGTAATGCAACTCTACATCTCTTTTTGTACTTAGCCAATTCAACTCCTCCTTGAGGTTCTACTTCCACCTCAAGTACTATGTCATAAAGATCATGAAGTACAGGCAAAGACTCCATTTGAACTATCCAAGTAGCATAATTAGTGGATGTAAGTCTTTCACCAACTTCAAGCAAAAACCCACCCATTGATGCCATTTTTGAATGTGAAAAAGCACTAGAAACTCTTATGGTTTCTCTAAGATATCTGAACCTAAAGTCTTCTAGCAATTTAGAAAGCTTATAGACTCAATCCTATCACTCATGAACCAATCTAGGATGATGGAAATTTAGATTCTAGTCTCAAACTTGCAAAATCACTCCTTAATCTATGATTTTTAGCAATTTCTCTCTTCAACCTCAACATACACTCAAAAAATCAGAGAAGATCAATTAGTGCACCTAATTAAAGCTTCAATTTTAATTTTTTGGCTGATCTAATCCAAGAACTAATCAAGGTATTAGATTCACTATAGAAAATGCTTGATTTTGCACCAAAAATCACTCAAATTGGGTATGGGAGTCAAATTCTACAAATTTTTGAAATTTCTCAGTCAAAATCGGAGCTGTATGGCCTCACACGTGTGAAAAGGGTTCCTACAGCCCACAACAAGATCTGGACCAAAAATTTTAAGGATAGCTATCAAATCCAACTCGCTACACAAAATTTGACCAGTTTCCAAAAAATTGCTTATTTTGGCTTTGATTTGGATTAATCCTATCAATTTCAACAAAACCTCTTGTACTAGGCTCTGATACCATGTGAGAAAAGTAAAAAAAGGACCAAGAGTGGATCCTAATCTGATCCTCAAGAGAGATTGGTTGTCAGATTACTTGATCTATCAATCTACTTGAGATTAAGATCAATCTAGATCAATTCTAGACACAAAATCCTAACAAGAACAATCATTAATTGAAGGTAGGTGTACTTTCTGGTTTCCCACGTGTGAAACCCTGTCTGAGTATGGACTCCAACCTGAAAATGAAGTACACATTGATAGCACCTCAAAACAATCAAAACAAATGTAGACAAATGGAGAGAATCACTCAAAATTGGTTCCAAAACCAAGATTGGTGTCTCACACTGATTATGGCCAAATAAGCCTCTATATATACACTTTTGGAGCTCGAGGTACTGATCATGCATCAGATCTCACACGTGTGAGGATGCCTTGTCACCATCATGCAATTTGACACTTGGATCAAAACTTTCCATTTTGGGCATTTTTGGTCTATTTCCCTACTATATGGAGATCTTCATGGAAATCTTCTAGAAGCAAAAACTCGCCTACTTCAGCTATTTCCACACGTGTGAGCTGTCCTCTACACATGGGATGTGACACCTATTCAAAATATTTGGCTCATGCAATCATTAGATTGGTGCCATGTGTCACATCTCTAAAAAACAAGTTTTTGGCCATTTTAGCCGCTAGAACCTGAATTAAAACATATGTACAACATATATGATTATGGTACATGAAAAGTACACTAGTTCCACACGTGGGAACAGGCTCCACACATGTGTGCCTATACTATATACAAGATTTTTGGCCTCTACCAAGCTTATTTTTGCATTTTTCATGGGATATGGCTGTCACCCAACCTGATCGTACTTTGCAAGGTGATATGGACAAGGCATCTCGAAGACTCGTTTTCAGGTTGTCTCTTTTTTTGGTTATTTGCTTTTCTCAAGTGTTTCCTCGTGTCTTCAATGAATCTGCTCATAGGATGGGAAGCAAGATGAAGTTAAAGATAGAAAGTGTTGGTGCACCACTTGCCTATTCAAGAGAGAATAATGAATCCATCCACTAGTGCACCATGGAGGGGAGATGTTGAGAAGTCTCCTAGTTTTATGCTATTTCTCCTAGAGTATCTGCTCTAGGCGGGTCTGTTCTTGATTTGGGATGTGGCATAGGTGCTGTTTTGAGGGCAGCAAGGCACTTCGGTAGGCCATCTTTTGCCATTGACGTTGACAAGGCACTGGTTAGAGAATGTCTATCTCCGGTGATTTGCGAGCAAACAAAAAAATAGCACCGCACACGGCACTATTTTAGAGTCCCGGGATGCAGAGGAGTCCATTCACTTTCAGATTCCTATGGACTGGTGAGTGGCTTTCACATCATGCTACCTACTTAAAAATTTCTATCCAACTATGTATTTGGCCTGTATATTTGACTATATTGACTTGTGATATCTTTTGATGCAAGGACTCTAGTCTATCCCCTTTGATTTACTATTGTGTTGGATAGGTTAATTGTATCTTGTTTACTTACATGCTGCTTACAAGTGTCTACCGTTATGCAGAGTGCATTGCTAGAGTGGACGAGGAGGCTGTTGAAATTTGTCATCTAACCTTGAACAAAAAGAAAAGACGATGTCCTTATGTCGATGACATGGCCATTGAAGAGTAGTTCTACTTTGTTTTTTGATAGTTTTGAGTCATTTTGGTTCTACATCTTTGATGTTCTAATTTTCATAATTGCATATTGGTAAAACTGACTTTCAACTTTGGATATTTTATTTCATTGTTTCTAATTTTATATATTTGTTTTCTATGAGTTGCACACACATGCTTGTGAATTCTTGAGAGAGAGAGAGAGAGAGAGAGAGAGAGAGAGAGAGAGAGAGAGAGAGAGAGAGAGAGAGAGAGAGAGAGAGAGAGAGAGAGAGAGAGAGAGAGAGAGAGAGAGAGAGAGAGCATATTCAATGACATTTGCTTCATCTTTTTTTTTTAGTTAGTATTTTGGTTCAATATTGGAGATCATGTTTTCATAATCTAGTGTATTAGTTTCAAGCATGTGAAACATGTGAAAAGAAAATGGGAAAGGTTTTAAACATGAAACCTGTGAGATTCCTCTCAAATACATAAGTTCAATGAATTTCGTCCATGTGATCATTATGTTTCCAACCCAAAACGTCAAAATATTGTTCACTTCTGTCTTTAATCTAAATATCTATATCACAACGTCTGACCCAAGTTTTAGAGTCATAATGGTTACATACTTTTAGGGTCATGATGGTTACAATTATGTTGGTAGGTAGTCAATAGAATCAAATGATTGTCAGTATTTGGATTTGTTATCCATACATTTGTTTTCTATGAGTCACGCACACGCACACACACACACACATACTCTCTCTCTCTCTCTCTCTCTCTCTCTCTCTCTCTCTCTCTCTCTCTCTCTCTCTCTCTCTCTCTCTCTCTCTCTCTCTCTCTCTCTCTCTCTCTACTCTCTCTCTCTCTCCTCTCTCTCTCTCTCTCTCTCTCATGAATTCTACTATATGGTTACTACACTTTACTCACTTTC
>MU835040.1:0-42306 GCA_029204225.1 Diphasiastrum complanatum | reverse complement strand
CCCCCCCCCCCCCCCCCCCCCCCCCCCCCCCCCCCCCCCCCCCCCCCCCCCCCCCCCCCCCCCCCCCCCCCCCCCCCCCCCCCCCCCCCCCCCCCCCCCCCCCCCCCCCCCCCCCCCCCCCCCCCCCCCCCCCCCCCCCCCCCCCCCCCCCCCCCCCCCCCCCCCCCCCCCCCCCCCCCCCCCCCCCCCCCCCCCCCCCCAATTTGGATTTGTGAATGTCTTGATCTTTAGACTAAGCAATGCACAAAATTTGTTGTGTGCATCAATGCTCAAAGCCTTGATAAGCACATCTACGATCATGTCTTGCGTCCGACAATATGTTAAGCTTACCTCTCTATCAAGAATCTTACTCCTGACATAGTGATATAGAGACTCAATGTGCTTACTCCTAGAGTGAAATCTAGGGTTGGCCGATAAGGCAATGGCACTCTGATTATCACAAAACATAATTGTCAAAGTGTATTGATTCAGACTAATGTCTGACAATAAATTTTTCAACCAAATTGCTTCTTTAATGGATTGAGAAACAGCAATATACTCTGCTTCTATAGAGGAAAGAACAATAGAGGTTTTCTTATGACTATTCAAAGAGATAGGATTGTCGTCAAAGAAGAATGTAAATTCAGATGTGGATCTATGAGTATCTGCACCTCCTCCCCAGCTCGAATCTGAATATCCACTGAGCCAATGGAGATTGTTGTTGTCGACTTCCCCATAGCAGATGCACAGGTTGGTTGTAGCTCGGATATATCTTATGACACTAATAAGAGCCTTCCAATGGGTAATGCCAAGATTAGCCATGAATTGGCTTAGTGAGCTGACTGCAAAAGCGATGTCAGGTCTTGTACAAACCATTGCATACATGAGAGATCCGAGTATCGATTGATATGGATATTCTCTCATCTGCTTCTTCTCCTACTTGGTCTAAGGACACTAGTCCTTTGACAACTGTAGGCCTAGATCCATCACTGAGTGAGCTTCTTTGCAATTAATCAAATTATATCTGATAAGGGTATTGTGAAGATACCTTTATTTAGTGATTTAAATCAGTCATCTCGCTCTATCCCAGTGGATCTGAATTCCTAGGCAGTAGTGAGCTTCACCCAAATCGGTCATGGTGTCGAATTTGGAAGACAACATCTATTTAGCATCCCTCACCTGACCGGTACTATTGTTGAAGAGCAATGTGTCGTCGACATACAAGGTGATGATAATGAAGGACTGCTGCACTGACTTGAAATAAACATTAGAATCGACAATGCTTGGTTGAAAACCGTGTTGGATGATAAATGTATTGATCCTCTGAACCCATACCCTTGCTGATTGTTTCAAGCCGTAAAGTGCCTTATGGAGTTTATAGACATGATTTTTCATACCTTCGAGAGCGTATCCCTCAGGTTGTAACATGCAGAGGTCTTCTTTAATAACTTTGTTCAGATAGGCTATTTGCACATCAAATTCATGTACCTCAAGGTCGGCTGCAGCAGCATACAATATCCTTGTGGGCTATGTGCGCACTCGGTTCGATCTTCTTGGAGGTGGCATCGACTGATGATCCAATCCGTGTTGGGTTGTCGCTGGGTAACATCAACATCCTCACATGACTCGTTGTCGAATAGTTGATCGAATGTCGGCACGCTTGAGCCAGAGGCTCGAATTGTCATGTCATAGGCAGGGGCTGTTGAAGGTTCGCATGGAACTTTGCTCTTGTCTTTGAAGTCGATGAACTGATCCTTGATAAAGCCTATATCCCTGTTGAATAAAATCTAGCGTGAAGAAGGAATCCTCGGTGCATGCACTACAAAACAGTAGGCGAACACAAATATAGAATTGCACGGTGGTTTGCAGAAGTGGAAGAGCAGACAGTCAAACAAAACAGTAAGCATTAGAGGAATTCTAAATCCAAAAAAGACCCTTTGTAAAGATTCTTTCTATATTTTTTCTCAATTTTTTCTTACACATGGACCAATCAAAACACTCAAATTTGAAATCTACGTAACATAACTTTTTGAGTCCACATTTTGATTCCACACTAAAAATAACATAACTTTTTAGTGGTAAGTCTAAATTTAGCGGAGTTTGGTGCATTGGAAAGCGCTTGACAAGGGCTTTCCAATGACATGTTACATGACATACTTCTAAGCTACGATTAAAAAGTTATGGCAAGTCAAAAATATTAGTAGTATAATATTTTAATAATATAAACTACAGCACGAATTCTTAAAGGGTCTTTTTGGAGCTCAAAACTCCTCTAATGAGAGTCCAACAGAAAACAAAATGGTGAAAGCATAGACTCTGAATGCAAAACTAAGACAATAATTGATTCAAACTAAGGTATCAAGATACAAATCAGATTGATGCTTTGAGCACAAGACAATAGCCGTGGCGAAATCGCATGCTTAGTGAGCTAACTCCGCTCTGTAAGAGCTATGAGCTTATTATTGACAATCGGTTTGAAAGAAAGAATCTATGTCTGAAAGCATCTACAATGTCTGCCTCTAATAATGTATATGTTGATTACCATTACAATCTCTATATACACTTTACAATTGTGCATATGTATGTACAAGAAGATGGTGTGGAGCTGTTGTGCAACAGTCTATCGACTTTGTGTTTGTCTACGTAATCAACCTTATCGATTCAGATGACTTTGGAGTTAAAATCAAGTAGAATCAACCAAGTCCTTAGACTCAACATTCTGATTCTAATAGGCAGAATATATGCACCAAGGAGAAGAGCACCTTCCACCGTCGTCTCTTAAATCTCCTCCAATAGGACTTTTGGGGAGTTGCATGGCATCATGTTGGGGATTCTGTAGCCTAGGAGGAGACTCACCCATCTCGTCATTGGTATTTTTGTTGAGACTCAATTTTCTCTCTCTCTTTGTATTCACAGGTTGTGGCTTGGGGGGTGGAGCCGACTTAGGTGTTGATACTAGGCTTCTACTTGGTTGGGTGGTTTGGTGTGTTTTGAAGGCTTGATCCTTGGTCCACATCACACCTATCCTACTATCGTCAAAATTTGCATGAAGGGAGTTATACTAAGTATTCTTGGAATTCGCAATTTCAACATAGAATGGCATTTTCTAGGAGATTTAAAGTTGTTAAATGTATGTTTAATATTTTTCATGGAGTTGATTCTGATACTTAGTTTGGAAAGAGATAATAGATGTTTTGACTCAAAATCCTAAAGAACGAGGTCAGCTACTAGTTAAAGTTTTAAAAAAAAAACTTGACAGCATGGTGAAGTATTTACAAAAAAAATAAATAAATAAATATTTACTTGCAAATGATATAAAAACTGACCACTAAGTTTATTGATGCAGTTCAAAGTGCATGGAAAACGAATCACATCACACATTATATAATAAAATTCATTTGCTATAGTATCGCTAAAAAAATTTGTGTTGGCCATTTAGATTTTTGTTATTCCTATTTTGCACAAAAGCTATTATTACATTGTATGCAATGCAACACATACAATAGCATCATGCAATATTCTTTGCAAGAAATTGTGGAAGTTTGAGCATACGGTCATCATAGGAACTCTCTCATTGGCAAGCAAGAGCAACATTTTATAAAAATACACAACATGGTGAAACCAGTACAAAGAACAACTACATTTCACAACCTTTTCAATGGTTTTATAGAAGAGTGCAAACTCATCATAATAAAAAATGGACGAATGATATAAAATTTAGCAAAGCATACAAATCTACAAATCCATTACAATTTTAATATATGCCTTTTATTATTTGTAGTGTGTATAGCAAAACGATTTTTTCAATTGGGGTCCGTACTATAAGCATCAAATTAGTTTTTGAGTGGTACAACTTCCAAGAAGATATTCACATAGATAACAGAATTTTTTTTATTTGATTATGATTTTTTTCAGTATTATGTTTGTTGGAATTATTAATTCATTATATTGGTAATGACATTCATTCTTGATCAATACAAACCTGATGATGTATATAAATTTCGACAAGATGATCAAGTCATTTGTTTTTATAGTAACATATTTATTCCAAAAAAAAAAGATGTGCAATCTCATAAACGAATTGCTACTCCTTAACAATTAAAGAAAATATTTCAGGTTATGTAGGACGCAAATATTATAATATATGGTTTTTTATAGCTTACTAGAGGGAGAAATAACAAGAATGGAATTAGCAATAACAACTTGTATAGAAAAATGACAGGAGCTAGCACTTGTATCAAAAGCTTTTTCTAGATCAAAAAACAAAAAATTTGTTAAATAGAATTTTTGATTACATACAGTTTAAGATATATGACATGTTATATTAATCAAAACATATATACAATTGATTGTAAAAATTGTCAGCTAGTATTGTTATTTTTCTTATTCTGGGCATTTTAGAGACCAAAATTGTAAATAAGATTTACATGGTCTTTGCACACGTGTGAAATCAAGGTACACAACTATTTTAGTAGGGTCCAAGTTCATTTGGCCACTTGTACATATAGATAGTGCATTTTTAGAATGAATTGACAATTTTGAACAATATAGCTAGCTAGTTCTAGCCAAGTGGTGGCTAAGTTAGGACAAATGATCTAGAGAGAGAAGAGAGAGTCATCACTATCAAATATTGTTGAGGGTATTTTCTGTACATAAATAAGACAGATAAATAGAATAGAAAATTAGGTGCAAGGGTCGTGGCATCCTGCGAGCGTAAGTCCATAGACCAATGAGCACATGTAAATTGTTGTATCATGGAATAAAATAGACTTGGGCCATGTAAATAAAATAATGTAAAAACACCCAAAGTCTAAGCTGATTAAGTTATAATTAGTAGTCAAATTCAAATTGGTGGTAGGCAAAGTGTTTTTCTTTGTGCACCATAGATCTAGTTGTGTTTTCTTTAAACGGATAGGATTTAAATCCTTCCCTCAATGAAGTAGCCATTAGAAGCAAAGGGGCAAGGGCCTCCCCAAGAATAAAAAGACACCTACTGTACTCCATTTTCATGCTAATTGAGAGGAGGAAACTCAACCAATTTGAGCACTCAAGCATCCTCATGTGCTTTGCTATCTTTCTAATGTTTTCTTTTGTGAAACTTGCTACTTTCTATGATTTTCTTGCTATTTTCATTGTTTAGTGTTTTTTAATGCTTCTACATTAGAAAATGACATTAGCATCTGAGTAACCTCTCTCTAACTCTCTTTTCTTTACCCTCTTCACTATCATTATGGATGCAAGGTGTGGTTAGGTATCAGGATTGAGGGTTAGTGTTAAGTGTGGGTTAGGAAAGCAACTAAATATAGTTAGAGATCTATCCTAGTGAAACTAACCCTTTTTGGCAGTTGGAGGGCTGCTCGACCGCTATATTTATGAACCTACAGTGGCACCGTTGCCGGGGATAGTTACTACTAACTATTTTAGTTGTTTTTAGTCTATTTTAGTGTGTTAGAAGCGGTTTTGGGGGTAGTTAGAGTGGATTTTTCTTGTTCTTTGATTGTTGATCTGTTTGAAGCTAGCGGAGGAGGTGTTTTGAGGTAGAGGAGACCTAAGACAAACTCTAAGGACTTGACACATCATCACCTAGACCAAAAACCCACAAAAAACCATAAAATCTACATTTTTGGAGGGAAAAGTGAGAAAAAACAACATCAGACCTTGATTTCTCACAATCCATTGGAAACCAACTCTCACATGACTAACAGCAGCATGAGGACACAGTTGGAGCCCTACACATAAGCCTGCGAGAATTACTTCCCAGCAAATTTGCAGAAAAGAGACAAATATCAAAAAAATTCAAAAAACACTTGAAAAACAAAACAAAAAATTGCATTGCCACTCCTATTGAAGCTAGATCTCTCTGAGACAGGCTCACAAACAAGTATGTGAGAGTTATGCCACAAAACCACAATACTCCCCACGTTCATGTGTTAGCAATCACACGAGAACAGAAGTGGAAGGGGTGGCACCATCACCACCACCATCAGTATCAATGGCTGAAGATCAACCTTCTATGGCATGACCATATCCTAACGCCAAGGAAGAAGGAATTCAATATCAGAAAATCCGCCATTGGATACAAGAAGCCCAGGCAGAGGAAGCTGCACAAGCGAAAGTAAAACTTGCAGTACCTACGGCCTCAGAAGTTCCAGTACCACCAGCAGGCTCACTCAAAGAACAGATCTAAATGACTGTTTACATCATCGGAAAGTACCTTTCCAAATGGCATAGCCTGAGGTTCCTCAGACAAAATTGCTCACAAGTTTATTGACCAGCAAAATGGACTTATCCTTGGAGAGTTCCTGTGAATTGCACCACAAGCAAAGAGTGCTCTTATAGAATGATTAAACTTGACACCTGAAGCAGCAGCAAGAGAACCCTTGTACTATGCCAGTTACGAGGGAACCAGTAATGTCCTCAACATTGGAGCAGCGTGGGAGAGTGAACAACACAACATCACCTTGCCAATCAATCACAAGCGATACGAGGACTAAGGGCAATGGTAGATGGAGGATCTGGTGTCAACTTGATCTCCACTACCTTATATCAGAAATGGGATTTACAAGGGCTAAAGCCGGTGAAATTTGCTATCAACCAATCTTGTGTAAAACCAAAAGGTGTAGTTGAAAATATTCTAGTAAAGATAGCGGGAGTACAATTTGTAATCACTTTTGTAGTGATGGAAATCCCTGAATCTCCTTCCGCCTATCCAGTTTTGTTGGGAAGACCTTGGTTGAGAGTTGCGCAAGTGATTCACAATTAGAAAATTGGAAAACTCACCTTTGAAAACCGAGAGCAGGCAGTGAAGGTGGATCCAACCACATGGGCGGTGTGTGAGAAATTTCAACTAGTTTAGTCAAGTTTAGTCATATTTTGGTTAAATGTCAATATTAGGCCAATATGCATTTTAGACTTAGAGATAAACTTTATGAAAGTTATTTTAGTCTAAGTTCATTTGAACTACCACTTTTGAAAAGTGTGGAAAAGTTAGGAGGTCGAGTTTGGAAGGTTCAAATTTGAGCACTTGGTTCATCGAATCTAGTCCACATTAATAGTAGGATTTTTGATATGGAGGAAAACCAAGATCATTAATGAGACATGGACCTACTATAAATAGATGTTAACTCATGAGAAGAAAAATCTTCTCTCTCTCTCTCTCTCTCTCTCTCTCTCTCTCTCTCTCTCTCTCTCTCTCTCTCTCTCTCTCTCTCATTTCATGCTTATACATGAGTTCTCTTGGATTCATCTATCCATTGGTGCACTATCTTGATGATATCTTGAAATCTTGTGTGTAGAATGCTCATATTTGCTATTTTTGGATCCACATGTGAGAAATACAGTAGGGTACTAGTTAAGAAAACAATTTAAAAACCCGACCGGATTAATCACCACAGCACAACGTCAAGTGCAATAAGACAATACAATAGAATTGCTCTTCACAAATTGTATATTCGAACTGATAAGCAAGTACAAAAATAAAGTTGCTTAAAAGCACTCAAAGGGCACGTAAAAGAAAGGCAGCCCGATAATTCTCGAACTGAGCACACGTGGTGCCGTCGAAATAAGAAAGCATTGCATAAGTCGATCATTGCTATTTTAACTCTCTCCCTCAATGATCGACGTCTCTCTTTACTTTAAAGTTTACTCTATTCATGGAACATACCTCCATGATAGTATTACAAGTAAAGGCTTTTTACATAACCAGATCTAAGTCAAGTTTAGCTCTAAAACTTCTCTTTACTTAAAGCTTTCGTTAATATATCAGCAACTTGTAACAACGTAGAATAGTGTGCAATACTTATATCTTCATATTGTAGCTTTTCACGCACAAAGTGATATTCTACCTCAACATGTTTTGTCCTTGCATGAAAGACAAGATTCTTAGCCAATTGTATTCCACTTTGGCTATCACAGAAAATAACAGTAGGATTTACCTGCTTCATGCCAATATTACATAACAACTTACGCAGCCAAATAACTTCCTGGGTGGCAGAACTTAATGCTTTATATTCGGCTTCTGTAGAAGAAAGAGAGATGGTATCTTGCTTCTTGATAGACCATGAAAAACAGCCGCCTCTAAAATTGAAAGCATAACCTGTTGTTGACTTTCTATCATCTACATTTCATGCCTAATTAGCGCCAACATAACCCTGCAACTTAGGTAAAGCTTTGTCTTTTGTAGATCAGACCAAGGTTAGATGTACCTTTCACATACCTCAAAATCTTTTTTGCAGCTTTCCAATGGTCCATAGTGGGTGATGACATGAATTGGCTAATCAGACTTACAACATAGCGGATATCAGGACGTGTAGTCATAAGATATATCAAACTCTCAACTAGTTGACGAAATAAAGTGGCGTCAACATGTGCACTATCATCAATACGAGATAATTTCTTACCAGCTTCGCAAGGGGTGATGGAAGGTTTGCACACATGATCAAAACGCATGTATGCCTTCGTCCTCTCACCATAACCGACAAAGATACACTTGATTGCTTTTGCATCAAGTTTCTTTGCTCCTCCTTTGGCACATGTACAAGGCCTTACATCCAATGACACGAAACTTGTCGATTTTTGGCTTTAATCCTGTAAATGCTTCTTCGAGAGTCACATTTGGAACCGCAACTATAGGGCTCCTATTTTTCAAGAACGTTGTCGCACTGCACGCTTCCGACCAAAGTGAATCGGTCAAGCCCATTTGCTTCCTCATGGAGTGTGCACTCTCCAGAATAGTCCTGTTTTTCCTTTCAACTACACCATTACTATGCGGTGTGTGTGATTGTGTGAATTGTCTTTTGATGTTGTGTTCCTTGCAACAGTCCTCAAAATCATCAGATTTGTATTCGCCCCCTCTATCACATCTTAGCACTTTGATGCGTGCATCCAGTTGGTTCTCTACTGAAGTCTTAAACTCCTTGAAGCGAGCAAAAGTGTCATATTTCTTCTTCAAGAAATAAATCCACGTCCTCCTAGAATAATCATCTATTAAATTCATAAAATAATATGCTTTTCCCAACGACATGGTCTTCATTGGGCCACTTAGGTCGCTGTGAATAAGTTCCAGCAGTTTCTTAGCTCTTGCAACTCCACCTTTCTTGAATGTCTCCTTGTGATACTTTCCCATGACGCATCCTTCACATATTGCGTGATGATCATCCTGTAATGCTGGTAATCCTATTACCATCTTCAGCTTCGCCATCAATCTTAAGCTCCCATAGTTCAAGTGACCAAGTCTTATATGCCACAACTCAGATTGAGATGTTGTTGAGATAGGCAAACCATATTCTCCTGGTTTTGCAGCATCCAATTTATAAAGGCCACAGTTACTATCTCTATAACCTTTTGCCACCACTTTATGGTTGTGGTTCATATCCCTCATAAGGCATCCATCCTTGACAAATTCAATCTTAAGATGTTGATTTTCCATTACTCCAACAGAGAGCAAACTCTTTTTGAGTCCAGGAACATAAAGCACATTAGGGATATTCTTGATTTTACCATCAGAAAACTACACAGGTACATTGCCAACACCCTGTATTTGGCATCCTCCCCATTGGCTTGAGTGACATTTTCCCCATCATGGATTTGTGAGAATTTCTCAAACCAATCACGTTTCCCAGTCATATGCCTTGTGGCGCCTGAATCTATAAACCATCTGGCACCATCATCAACCTGGGATGCCAATGCCGATGAGAAGACACTTGTCTCATCATCTTCCTCATCATCTTCGTCAATGTTGCCTTGTTGTTTCACCTTTTCTGCCTTTATGCCCACTTTCTTCTTATAACACTCGCGTGCCCAATGACCCGGTTTGTAGCAATAGTAACATTTGTCTTTCTTCTTCTTTTTTGTCTTCGATGACGACTCTCCCTCATCATCATCCTTGGATTTCTTGGAAATCCTTTTCCATCCTTCATGCTTGCCTTTAGCAAGCAAGGCTTGATCCTCCTGTGGGGTTTGCCTTGACTTCACCACTTCGCGGCGCTGCTCTTCCTGCAACATGATTCTATGGAAGTCTTCAAAAATAGGCAATCTCTCCCTCGAAGTGATGCCGCTCACAAACATTTGTAGCCCTTCCGAGACACTGCTCATAGTGGTATGTACCAATTCAACGTCCCTAATTGGTTCTCCAATTGCCCAAGTTGATCTCTCATCTCCTTTATCCTGGTGAAGAAAGATCCCACCGATTCGTCTTCTTCCATCCTGATTGCATTCAATCTCGACTTCAAGAACATGGTTCGAACTAGAATGCAAGTTTGAAATTGCATTCTAAGAGCTTCCCAAACTCCCCTAGCTATTATGGCATCACTTATATGGGTGATCACATGGTCTTTCACTAAAAGATTGAGAAAATTCGTGGTTGTTGATAAACCAATGGCCCACGTTGCTCCCTGGGTTTACAATCCTCACTGTCGATCCTTTGAAGATCAAATCCTAAATCAACAAGAGATTTTTGTGCACTCAAGCTTGCACTTCCATACACTGGCGCCTTCCATGCACCAAGTCTTCACTACGAATCAGCGCACGCGAGCCTTCATGGCTTCTCTAGCTAGTTTCAGCTATGGTAAAAGGATTTCAAACCCTCTTTGTAGCTCTTCAAAGTCTGCCCATGCTTCTCAATCTGTGCGCGGTTGTCCACGATCAGTTGACAGATCCCTTCCCACACCAGGGCGCCCAGTTGCACACATTCACAACTTTGAACAAAGTTTTGTGTTGAGAGAGATCTTGATTACAACTCCTCTAAACCCTGGCTTCCAAGGAATACACCTTTACTGAGACTTTCCACGGTCCTTTTCATAATTTCTTTGAGCAGCTACCTATCCCTCTGAGGTCGCCCAACAACAAAGCAATCTTTTGCACCAAACCGCTCTTCAAACGGTGTCTGATTGGATTCAAATCAATCACTAATGCCAAGCAACCCTCTAGAAGAATTTTGGGCTTCAATCTTTGCTTGCTTTCTGATTTAGCCAACAATTCCCTGTCTCTGAATTCTTTTTACAGTTTCGAGCCATTCCACGAATCTCCACAGACTCGGGTTTGTGCTTTCTAGCCAACAAACCGTCGTGAATTCACAGCTCTCTGTTCTTGTCCAGTGATTGTAGCCACCAAGGGCTCTGATACCAAGTTAAGAAAACAGTTTAAAATTTCGACCGGATCAATCACCATAGCACAACATCAAGTGCAATAAGACAAGACAACAGAATTACTCTCCACAAACTGTATATTCGAACTAATAAGCAAGTACAAAGATAAAGTTGCTTAAAAGCACTCAAAGGGCTCGTAAAAGAAAGATGGCCCGATAATTCTAGAACTGAGCACATGTGGTGCCGTCGAAATAAGAAAGCACTGTATAAGTCGATCATTGTTATTTTAACTGTACTGTTATTATATGGACATCAACTTCATTTTGTCATATGTTTGATGTTTGATCAATATCTTGTTGAGTTTACATCTCTTTCATCAAGTAGATGTTGGTTTTCTACATTGCAAATGGTGTAAATAGTGTTGTCTTCATAAACAAAGATCAATAGATGATTTTGGATCTTAAATGGCCTTAAATTCTTCACATGGTATCAAAGCTCTTGTGTTGCAGGTTATGGAAGGTACAGCCACATTAGAAAAGATTTGGAGGAGTTTCTATCTCTAGAGCATGCTAGAATAGTTTCTACTCAAAAATCAAGACTTTTGCATGTGTAGAATTGATCTTTTATAGGTCAAAACTCAATTTAGGTTTATGAACTTGAAGTAGGCCGATTTCACAAATGTGTAACTGAGATTGAGCAATTTTAATTGCATTAGGAAAGCTTCATTAGAGGCTACAAGATTTTATATCAAGATTTTTGCAATTCCATGTAGAATTTGGAAAATTCAATTTTTTGTGATTTTGTCAAAACCCTAATTTTGATTGGATCTCTATTTTTTGAAGTTTCTAGACTTTAATAGAGTCTGTTTCAATATTAGAAAGTGGCAAGACTCATTAGATTGTATGTGGATCATAGGTTGATCAAGAATTCTTCATTCTATGTATCGATTTGCTAATAATAAGTGCTAGAAGAGAATTGAGAGTTTCCATATCTTTGTGATTTCTTTTTTAATACATTTGTTGTCGTTCAAAAGAGTGCTTTGAGCATTGGAACAGGTTGAAAGGAGAAGATCATGTCACTTCAACATGGCTACAAGTGGCGGCTTTATGTTGGAGAGCAATGACAGGCTTACCTCAATCAACCATTCTACTTGGAAGGCGAGGATGGAGTCTTTATTGGAGATGAATGAGTTGATGGACATTGTTGCATGTGTGGAGGAGAGGCCTCAAGCACCTCAAGATCGAGTGAGGTATGACAAGAGAGCTAAAAGAGCTCTACACATGATAAAGATGAATATTACCAATGAACTTCTCAAAGAAGTTGGTAAGTGTACTTCATCAAAGGAGGCTTGGGAATCTTTCTAGAGTGTTGACTCTAAGAAGACAAATCCTTCAAAGTTTGCAAAAGAAGGAAGATGGTGCTCATGCTTTTGTGTTGAGAGTAAAAGCATTCAATGATGAGTTAGCATATATTGATGAGAGCATTAAGAATGTAGAACTTGTTCGAGTTATACTTAATGGCTCGTTGGATGATCATGATAATCTTGTTTAAAGTTTTGCTATTCAAAAGACTTTGCCAAGTATTGTGGATTTGCAAGAGATTTTGGTGAATGAGGAGTTTAGGCTTCAAGCAAGAGGTGGATCTACATCAACATCTCATTATGAAGAGGAGGCCATGTTCATCAAAGGCAAATTCAAGGGAAAAGGTAAAAGCAAGTGGTCTAAAGGGCAAAATCAAGGTGAGACTTTTTATTTTGGAAAAAGAAAAATAGATCCAAGTCAAAATGCTTTTATTGTGAAATCAAAGTTAGGGAGGGTCGATAACTTCAATCTACTTTGTGTTTATTGATTCTCTCAAGAGTAGTCAAAAGAGTAAAAATTGTCAAGTAGTCTAGTTTCAAATCTCTTTTGATCCTCACTAGCTCTTAAGGAGAGAGTGAATTAGACCTAAGTGAGTCTAGAAGTAGTGTTTGGATCTGAGAAAGTTGACTTTTAGCTCAATCTTGCTCTTTTTTTGGTGAATTAGACAAGACAATTTTTTCGAGCATTATTGACATTGGTGAGGAGAGTGAAATAGATAGTGATCAAGACCTTTGTGGATCTTGATATAACTTTGTGTAAATCACTATAAGGTTGAAAACAGCTTGGTTTTCACTTCTAATGACAACTCACATGTGTGTACTTTGTGTACCACAATATTTTTTCCATGGAAGCTAGTGGAAGGATGTTTGTGTAAGTTGGAAGCTAATGTTGCTTTTGAGAGTGTGAACTTGGAAAGGAGGAGATCACTCAAGTGGAGACCTTGTCAAAGTGTTATCTTGCTAGCATTGAGGAGCGAGAGTTAACAGTCCGCTTAGGGCATTGAAACAAATGCTAATTGCCTTTGCATATGGTACAAAGACTCATATTTGAACCAAAAGAACTAGAGAGTCCAGTAAGTCTTCATTTAGGAGGCCGATTATCTTCAGAAGAGCGTGAGTTGCCCAAGTATTGAAAAATTGTTCATCGTCTTTGATCTTTGGGAAAAAAATCTTCGGACTGTGGATTTTACTGAATAATCAACATTTGTTTGATTATCGAAATTTTCCAATTGAGTTTTGTTTAGAGGACGATCATGATAACTGCGACAAAAATTGGAATTTGAAAATCAAAATTTTGAATTGGATTTGGTAATGATCAATTTAACCTTGGTTAATTGTTGGATAGTGTAGACGATGGTACAAGGTCAATAATGCATTCAGCATAGTGAATCTTTTGGACAATATCTAAGAATGTCAATGCAAAGTTGAAGTTCGAGTCCAAATATTCTAATGGTGACGTTTCATTAATCTCAAAAATAAACTAAAACCCTTTCTAATATGAATACCATTTACAAATGGACCTCAAGTCTCAATGTAGGTATTATTCAATGAGAAGCCTAAACGCCCATTAACAAGTTAAGGACCTATTTAAAAACTAAGCAATTTGCAGCCAACAAGAGAATCAATTTGCAACCAACAAGAAGAGCAATTTGCAACAAAAAATAAGCATTTCAATTTGCAGCCAACAAGAAGAAGCAGATTAATTACATTGTTCTATTTGTGGTGTGTAGGTCTTCAAATGGAGAAGTGCAGATTCAAACTTCAACTAACTCATTTTCAGTGACTCTAGGAGTGTGAAGATCTGGAGAAGGCTTTTCTTTGGCTCACTATAAATTCTTCGACTTGCTGCTGTAATGCCCTTGAACTTACACATACTGTGAATTGCTGTTAATACTCGACCACCATTCAAGTGCATCAATGGGATAAAACATATAAATAATTTTGTTTTACATAATTCTACTTCCATATGGTGGGGTCTTCTTAGCAATAGAGTATTATAGCATTAGGTACCAAGACTCTTTCTTCAATCAGAAGCAACAAAAGTGGAAAATATCTGGCACATGCATGGCATTCATTACTTCAAAAAAAGGACTAGGCACAGCACAAATTTCAAAATCTTCCAATAAATTAACCATCCTGTGCACTTTTCTCAAAGGCTCCAGGGGAGACATCTTAGTAACTGCACTGGTGGTTACAAAAGGCAACTCAACTTTATCTGAATGGCTCCATGCAGACTGCTCATGTCCTAGCATCACAATATAGCTAACAAAAACCTTGGATGAATTCTGACGGGTGAAAAACTAGCCCTCAGATCATACAACATCTACTCACATTAAAATCCCCTAAGCTTTTGTCAGCTTGTATGATATTGATTTTCATTCAAGAACGTGGCATAGTAACCTAAGAGTCAGCCAGATTAATTCATCCTGCGAATAATTTCATTGATTTTGTCTTCTCTATTTCCAGCATCCCCTGATTCAATGTAATGATTGCGCTTTTTTTTTAACCCGCCCAAAGGTGCACTCAACTTGAATGGCCATAAGAAGTTATTTGCTTCCTTGAAGTGAGGCCCCACTGAAAAGATCTCATGAATGAGATCTTCTATACATATTATGTTGTGGCTGCCCAGTGCCTGCAAGAAGAAACTCACCATACTTTCTTTAGTGCCGCTTTGTTTATATGACTCAGATGCACAAGATGATCCTCCCATCCAAAACTATATGATGATCTTTAATTTGAATAGCACCAAAATCCTGAATTGTGATAAGCTAAACTCTCTATAGCTCCGTACTCAAATTAAATCTGAGCAATCAAAACCCTCAACCTTTACATAGTAACAAAGAATCTCAATTCAAAATCATAGTAACTAATTTCTAAGCCCTCCAAAAGAGTTCAAATTGAACTTTACAAAAGAAAGTCGGTATTCCCCCGCTATCTTTGAAACTTCAGGAATAAATCAGGTCTTCAGGTTTTTACTATAGAACACTTCGAACTTGCACAGAGAATTTGAATCAAATAGAATCACAATTTGAGTCGGCTTGATTTAAATCCACCGCTTACTATGCTGTAGAACTGCTAGCATTCGTGCTGCATGTTCTGAAATCTGGATATCCAAAAAGTATATTATTGCATTTCTACATGAGAAAAAACTATGACCATACCTGTTCTATGATGGAATTATCAGTCAAAGGAATTCTCTGCTTGTCAAGCTTTCCATAACCTCGCTTATAAATCAGCTCCTTGACACTTTTCAGATTAGGATAGCTGTCATCCATCACCAAGAATGGAATGGATACAGGGTAACAATTCATGAAAATCCGAACCAGTAAAAATTCTACCACTGCACAAAAGCAGGAAAAACTATACAGACAATCCTAGTTTTCAACAGTGGAATTAAACAATGTCAACATAAGAGGCATGAAGATGGAGAGTTTAGACAGACCCATAGGTAACATAGGGCTCCACCCTTCTTAACATGTTCACAGTTGCCTTGTTCACCTTCATAAAGACACCATTGAAAATCTAACCATACATATATCATAAACCACATTAGAGGCAAGGCAACTCAAGCTAAACTGCTGGAAGCATGGAAACTCAGAAAGCCAGTTTACCTGAACACAAAATTGACAAAAAATTTGCAATGTGCTGATCCTCCAGATTACAGATACACATGTATACAGACAAAGCGATAAACCCTCACCTGTCTTAGGCGAAGTAACTGCAGAATTTTCCTTGTCTTTGGGTGCATGTCATTGATACTGAGAAATTATCGCAGCAAGCATGCCATTCAAGATAGTTAAACTTCAAACACATTAACCACTTCCATACTACCAAGCTCAAAAACAGATACTTCAAATCAAACAATATACCTGTGTAGCACTTAAAGGATCAATTAGAACATAAGCACTCACCCCCGAATTCGGATGACAAATAAAATCTTGGCTTCAGGTTCGACATAAAAACCACCCTTCAGCTTTGCTTCGCGCTTAAGCCTGATAAGGTCTAGCTCCTAAGCAATTAAACAAACACAATCAGGTGATCAAAACCAATCTTATGGATCATATCCAAACACTTATCCAATGCACCAAAGCGCGTGATCAAACGTGCCTGTTGCCTGTATTCTTTGATGTACACTTCAGCTCTCTTGAAGATAACTTGCCGATTCTTAGCATTCTTTGCTTTTGTTGATTCCAGCTGCTCCTTCCTTCCAAGAGCCCATTGTTCATCTCGTTTTCGCTTCTTTAAAACAGATTCGGGAACAGTTCGTAGTACAGGTGTCTCCACTTCAGTACTCATTGTTTAGATTCGGCAATTTCACTGTTAGCATACCAAACTATGAGAATATTCCAGAAAAACGTTTCACGGGACTTCAAAGTAAACTAGCAGATTAGCACAAGCTCGTGGCAAGCCTAATAGCTTCCAGCTTGAGATGAATCCCCTCACACTTACACGCGACTCCATTGGCAACTTACAAGACTCCAATAAGCTTTCAAAGTATACTAACATATGACCAGTGCCATTCTTTCCATCCTATGTCTATTCCAAATAAATTTATATGATAGTCAATGTTTCAAAAGCATACGGACGCAATTTTCTTCTGAAGAACACCCCAACAACCCTAAACTAGCATCGCTGTATAAAGTACAAACCCGATTTCCTAATGAAAGACATGCATAAAGCCCTAAAAACTGAAAAGATGTATAATGATCTCCAAATCGGCCCTCTTGTGGTGTGTTGTACATGGCCAAGTTCCAACTTAGGTTTGATTCCCTGCCCACACATGGTTTGGGCAGAAGGCTAGCTTAAGATTTTTTTTTTAAAGTTCCCTGAAAGCCTGCTCAATTGAATATCAACAACATGCTAAGGGGAGAGCCTCATTTGCCATTAGTAACCATTACTTTAGCAACAATCTAACTAAACTTGGTTAGGGCCCAGTGCACTTTGCAGCCACACTTGCGTTAACAGTAGTTGGTGCCCCATTAGCCTAGATAAGTATTACGTACCCATAAGGGCACGTAACAAGTTACTTGAGGTGACGGTCTCATTTATGAGACAGAACGCTAGTCTGGAATTCCAACATCATGAAAATCAAATTAGAGGAGGGCGTCGAAACCCCTCAAGACCAAAACGATCTTGGGGCCACAAATAGTACATGCTGCATGGAACATATGAGGTGGCATCCTTACAATTCTAGCTAGCTCTATGCCCACATGGACCTTTTAACCTACTTGTCATTACTTGCCTAAATTAGCACAAGTGGGGTGTACTATGTACATTAAATGTGTTACCCCCATGTCTTATGCACAACTTACAAGTTACAAGTATACAAGCCAAAAGCGGCAAAATAGGCATTATATTTCAACACGCCCCCTTAATGGCTATTTTGTTCATACCAGCATCTAGCATATTACGACAATTTTCAAACTTCTCTCTACTAAGTGCCTTAGTAAAGATATTCGCTGCTTGGTCGTTAGTATCACAATACATGAGCTGAATTTTGCCACTTTGCATCTTCTCTCACAAGAAGTATTGATCCACCTCAATGTGCTTTGTACGAGCATGGTACACAGGGTTTTTGGCCAGCTGAATACAACTCCGAGGACCATCATGTGAGATCTGCACCTCCCCAGGAAGTCTCCTAAGCCATATAGCCTCGCAGGGAGCCTTTCCAACTGCCCGGTACTCAGCCTCTATGGATGATCACATGACAATGGGCTGTAACTTGCTGCACCAAGAAATGGCTCCTGGACCAAGATTGAATGTGGTTGACTTTCGATCATCCCTATCACCAACCAAATCCGAATCAGTAAAGCCTCCAAGCTGAAGCTTACCATCATCTACGTAGGTAGTCCCCTTGACATACCTCAATGTCCTCTTTGCGGCTTTCCAATGCGCCTCAATTGGGGAACTCATAAACTGGATTGCTACACCAACCGCATAGGAAATGTCTGGTTTCGAAGTGATAAGATAAATCAGGCTGCCCACCAGCTGTCTGCAAAGAGTCTCATCCACAAAAGGAGTGCCATCATCCCCAGATGTATAAAGTCCTACTCACAGGATACTATCCTAAGCATGCCAATACAAGCAACAGACAAGGGAACGGATGGTGTGAATCACTCTAGCAGCATGTAGCTAGCTACCAATCACAAAATCAAGCATACACTAGTGAGAGCCCAATAGGTATACTTATACCCTTCAAGGTCCATGCACCACTAGTAGTGCATTGTGACACCTCACTGGACACCTCTGTAGACTATCTGGGCCATGTCATCCAGTTCCCCAATGACTCACTGATAGACCCATACAAATCCACCATCATGAGTTTAGGCCTACAACCATTAATTATGACCTTATACAAATAGGGCCCCAATTCCCTTATAGTCACAATTAACTTACGGGTTGTTGATCTACTGATCCCTAGTGTGGACACACTACCCGACCAGTCGTGGGCATGACATTCTTCCCCCCTTATTCAAGTTCTGTCCTCAGAACTTAAAACTGGAGAAGTTCTTCCTTAAGCTTCCTTCCTGTTCCCAGGAATCATCATCATCTATACGTCCCTCCCATCGAACCAGACGCTCGGTAACTATACAATTCCTCAATCGTTTAGTTCTTGTATCCAAGGGTTCAAGTCGAGACACACCCGATGATACAGTTCCTCAATCGTTTAGTTCTCCAAATCCAAGATGCTCTCCTTCACATAGACTCTTCTTGAGTCGGCTTACGTGGAATACCGGATGCACTTGTGATCCTTCCGGGAGTTCCAATTGGTAAGCTAAGGATCCGATCTTTTTCAAGATCTGATACGGTCTCTATATCTAGGGGACAATTTATAACGCTTGCCGGTACGCATTACACTAAAATCCTTTGGGATTCTCAAATATACCCAATCCCCTTCTTGAAAGTCTCTCGGTGATCTATTCATATTTGCATAATGTCGGTCCCTATCTTGGGCACATTGGGACATTTTCACGTGCAATGTATAGCATTTCCTGCATATCATGCAGGAAATCTGCTACCTTCTAAAACTTGATCGTAAGATACTTCTCCCAATTAGATTGTCGTCGGGAAACATATGCTCAAAGCATTTGTTCCATCGTCTGATTTGTTCTTTCCGTCTGTCCATCCGTCTCAGGATGATCAAGAACCCAAGCTCAGAGTCCTCTCTAGTTTAGCAAACACGACCGACCAAAAGTGACCTGTGAACTTCGGATTGCGATCGCTCACAATATCACTTGGTAATCCGTAAAGTCTAAACGGATGCTCTACAAATGTCTGAGCTAAATCAAAAGCCTTCGCGGTGGTCTTTTATAGAATAAACGTAGCCAATTTGGTAAGACGATCGACCACAAACCAAATTGCATCATGTTGATTATTCAAATGAATGCAGGAAGCTTTAGGCCTATCCTACTGCTGTTTTTTGCAGGTTACAGCTTACAGTAGGGCGCATTTACTTTTTGCTTAGTTTTACTTAGTTCTCCTGAAGCAAAAGCAAACCTTTATTTACATATTTGCAAGGTTTGATTTCCTTATCACAGAGAAACAAGGTAGATGCTGCCCAAATTTTCCCTGGAACTAATTTTTGCAGGTTATCTTTTCTATTACACAGAATAGCTTTGTTTCCGAACCAAACCACTTCAAAAATGGCTTTACTAGCTCCAAACCCTGCAATCACACAGTTAGTTTGCTGGAAAATGCAACATGAACCTGTAACTCCATAAGAATCTGCCGTGCAAAACCTGTAAATCGCCACCAACACTCACAACCAAGTGACTAGTGCATTTTTGCCTCTCTCTCTCTCTCTCTCTCTCTCTCTCTCTCTCTCTCTCTCTCTCTCTCTCTCTCTCTCTCTGGTTAGGGCCAGTCCAGGCTCGCGTGAAGAAGGCCCGAGATCTGGGTTTTTTAGGAGGGAAGGAGGTGGAGGGGGGGAATTTGCGTGGCAATGTAAACTTAAGTTTTCTTTTTTAGAAAACTTGAGTGGTGGGTGTGTGCATGGTAGGTGTAGGGGGGTTATTGATAATTAATGCGTTTTTCCGCAATTGTGTTTGTTTATTTTCCAATGGGTGTTTCTAACTCATACTGGACTATGTAAATATTTCGTTGCTTAAAGTCAGAATTGCAAAATTCATTGGTGTAATTTAATAAGCACATGGGTCTATTAAAAAAGCGGTGTTTTTTGAACATTATCTTATTAATGATCATTATACCCGTAATGAAATTAAACTGAACGAAATGGACAAAGATGATGTTCCAATGACGGGGGACACGAAAATCCGTCCGGCATGACCAGGTAGTGATGACACGGAAATCCAACCGGCATCTCCAAACAGTGATGAGGCCCTCGACTCTAATAAATTATTGCACACTTTAGGCAAAGCGGTACTGGAACTTCACCAAAGTAATAAGCAACGCGATAACCAAATGCAGAACCTTTTTAACCAATTACAAGCTATCACCTCAACTAACTTGGGCTACCAACCGGAGGTATTTTCCGGCGATAAAAAATTCAAGTGTCCAAAAGTTGTTGAGGACTGGGTTAATCGTTGGTCAAGCTATTTTAGCTTGCACAATGTCCCAGAGGATAAGCGGATATCCTCGGTTCTATTGTTTCTGGAAGGCAAGGCCGCCTCATGGTGGAGGGAACTTTCCACGAAACCGGTGGCTTGGGCTGAATTCCTAGCGGAATTCCGTAAAATTTTCGTCACGATAGACGATTCTGAGTTATATATCTGTTTCATTAACTGCAAGATGGGTAACTGAGAACTAGACGTATATGCCCAAGAGTTCTTGGATTCTTTGGCCAAGGTACCGCTATTTGATCGGAAGTTGGCACAGTGGCAGTTCATCTCTGGACTGCCAGCCGATTATCAAAACGAATGTAAACAGAAAATCCTCCATTCACTGGAAGATGCTATCCGTGTGGCCAAGGCCTATGATAGCACCGTTGTCGCCTCGCGAAAAAGCACGCACGGCCAAACGGCCTTGAAATTCAAAATGGAAAAATCAACCAATAACCGGAAGAAGCAGTTTTCCGACGAACTGGAAACAGAGGCGTACCAACAACCTAAGAAAAAAAAGAACAAGAAGAAACTGGTAAGAGACAAAGCACGATTAGCTGCACTTAACCAAAATTTGTGTTTTCTTTGCAATAAACCTGGGCACCGTGCTACGCAGTGCCCCGAACTGAAAACTAAGTCATCAAGTTTCATGGCGGTAGATTTACTGGCAAGTAAATTGGAAGTCAATTTATTGAATAACTGTGATTGTACTTGTGATTTTAGTAAGCTTTCTTTTAAGCCTAATCAGTTGTTTCGTGTAAGAGGCAATATATTAGGGAAAGACGTAAATGTACTATTAGACTCTGGTAAGTACTCACAATTTTGAATGCTCGACTTGTGCAGAAGCTCCGAGTGCCCACCATGGCCAGTGATCACCGTTATGTGGTCCATCTTGCCTCGGGGTCGGACACGGAAGTTTGGGATGTAAAAGTTTCAAATTTAGAGCTTCGGATGCAGGATCATGTTGAGCCGCTCGACTTCCATGTCATGAATCTAGACAGGACTTTATATTGGTATCAAAGCCATTCTAAGCACGAATTGACATTGAAAGTGCTAGGGAGAATCTCAACGTTTTTTCGAGATTTTGGTGGAGTAAGCAACAAGCGGTGGAATTTTGGATTATTCTTCCCGTTGAATCACTTTTTCGAACTGCAATCGTTTGTGTGGTAAGTGCACTACCAAGATCACATTCGGTTCGATTTTCAAGCATTTTGAATTGGTTTTTAGAAAGAAATTCCGGTTTTAATTCCATTGTTGCCGATTGATTTGCTATATGCACTTTTATAAAGCAACGGTTTCTTTAGAGGTTATGCTGGAATTTTTCCTCTTCAGGCTTCTTGTTCTTTCCAATAGTGGTTTCTGTAAGTTTGATTGTTGTCTATTGCTTTTTGTGAGACCGATTCTGTTCCAAAATCGGTAAGAAAGGCAAGAATAGAGGCACAAATGCACTAATCACTTGGTTGTGAGTGTTGGTGGCGATTTATAAGTTTTGCATGGCGGATTCTTATGGAGTTACAGGTTCATGTTGCATTTTCCAGCAAACTAACTGTGTGATTGCAGGGTTTGGAGCCAATAAAACCATTTTTGAAGTGGTTCGGTTCAGAAACAAACTATTCTGTGTAATAGAAAAGATAAACTGCAAAAATTAGTTTTAGGGAAAATTTGGGCAGCATCTACCATGTTTCTCTGTGATAAGAAAATCAAACCCTGCAAATATGTAAATAAAGGTTTGCTTTTGCTTCAGGAGAACTAAGTAAAACTAAGCAAAAAGTAAATGCACCCTACTATAAGTTGTAACCTGGCTCTGATACAATAATAAAGTGGGTAGGCGAGGGTCGAGGGTGAAGCATGATGGTATGGGACACCATGGCTCTGAGCTTGCTTGATAATGGTCTATAGCTCCAGTGCACGGGGGAGAGGTGGCAGTACCTCTATGGATGGGTGATAACATAGCATTTGTCACCTAATTGTGTCTTAGCAATGATCAGATTCGACCATTGGGATTCTAAAAATAAGTTATCTTTTTCACAATTAATTTTGTTGCTTTTCACCTAATGCTATTACTTTCATTCATTTCCACATATGTTTCCAAATGAGAGCAGATTGATTTGAATGAAGTGTGAATGAGCACTTGCATATGTGGATAGTAGAACTGATTATCAAGAAAGAAGAAAGAACAAAGTGTGATGACACATTTGAAAGTACAGCAGTTTAAATGAAACGTGAATCTTCCTTGATTATGAAGACCAAAGACACAAGAATAGACTGCAATCATATATCTCAAACTAGAGTAAAACACCCACACGAATCAACCCAAACTGGAGTGCAAAAAGATAGGAATTGAATTCAGTAGACCAAACCTTCCCAATTAAATCCTGGATCAATATGGATCCAGCACTTGAGCAACAAGGAGATAGGCAAGACCGATCGGTGAAGCGCTTCCAAGTCTGATAGCATAATGGCCGCATGATTCCCATAGACACCAGTGGGCGGATATATAGAGTGTAGAGCCCACCCTATATATCCATGCACAGAATCCACATGGTAGCCATGTATCAAATCATGCCTACCTCCTATGCATGTCTACTGTATGCGGGAATATTCCTTGCCCATAACAGCTACGACTCATGCAAAAGCATAATGAATGCACATTCACACCCATGCATGAATGCAACACACATGTTATTACCACAGCAGGTGGTCATCAGTTCACACAGTCGTATTCGGCTATTAACCAAGTTAGGTCCGTCCCCAATGTCCAAGGCACCCCCTAGTAGAGCAAACCCCATCAGGGCCATGACAAGCATTGAATTATCCTTGTAAATGTAACTATGATCTTATAGCCTGGTTAATGAGCACCAAAAAATACACTATTCAGTTAGTACTAACTGAAAGTGTAAACTGACTCTATTTAGCTAACGGCAAGTGGTGCATTAATTCACCTGGTTAGTGCTAACAACTGTTGGTAATGGCAAATGGGGCGGGATCCTAAAATTGCCACTTAAAAATATTTCAATGGTTGGTGATTGTAGACTGAATGTTTTTACATCCAATGAAAGCGGGCTTTAGACCATGTCGCCCCCAACATATAATGAGCTGCACGCTGTCTAAACATACTAAGTCAAATGCAAATCGCTGGAAATGACAAGAAAAATCCAGACTCAATCGGGTTCTACTGGCCATATGCTACATCTAAAAAAACCTATGCTAAATCCGGTTTGTGCAGTCCAGCCCAAGAAGGACTAGATGCTAACGTCTTGCTCTCATCTTACAAGAGCGTTTTAAACGGGAAGTCTATTATGGGTAGGCGGTACACGCTGCGGAGGAGTAGCAAGAAATGTCATGCGAAGGCGATCAAAAAGCTTAATATTGAATCATAGATCCTTTTAGACGCCTATCGAGATCGAAAAAATCAAGGAACTTATACATAACACTGAGCCATAACGTCCTCTGAACATTAAAAATCTCCTTTCCTCTGATTAGGTCAGGGATTGAGTCCCGTCAGCCACACAAATGGGGATATTAAGAAAACATCTACACGAAACAGCTAGCCCTAGATAATCTTCTTCTTCTTCTTCTTTTTGCAAAATAATCCTCTTATTCAACCAAAAGATTAAAACCCAATTGGCCATTGCCGACATGGATCGTTCCCACTACGAAGAATATAAAATTCAACAAACCCCCATCCCCATTCAGAGCTGGCTATTCGATATAATTCAAAGTAACTGCTCGCTTGCATACACCTCATAATAAAAGAAAGCAATGAACACAGGCTTGATGCATTGGCTTACACGATGGAAGAAGCAAGGCAGCAATGGCTGGCTCCGATGCGATCCAGAGCTGCTCCCGTGCTCGTCTCTGCAAAAAGGCACAAACAGGGAGAGAGAGAGAGAGAGAGAGAAAAAGAGTAGTGTAGTAAGGATTTAGAGCATATCAAGACCGTCGGATGAAAACCCTAAATATTTCGACGGCATCTTAACGCTCTCCGAAAACTAGGGCTCCACGAAGGGGGTTATAAGGGGCTCATCCATTTTAACATTGGCATTTTTGACATTTTTGTGAAAGAATTAGAGGAGCCTCACAAATGGAATCTGAGGGCAAAATTGTTTATGGATTTTTTTTATGTGCACCTTCCATCCGAAAGGTGCACAAAAATCTACCTTTTCGGCCTTGCGTGTAAGGTGCTTGTAAGGTAGGGTCCTTTGTAATCATATCAAACATTGATGTGCTTGTGTTCGAAGTTAATTTTTAAAACTTTAATTTAATTTATTTTTTTCATATTCGCGTTGATTTCTAAAGTTGCCAAATATTTAAGAAATACTTAACTGAAATATTTTGTTGTTTGAGCGCACCTCTTGGCAAGAGATCAGCGACCTACAAAAGGCTGATAATCAGATATAAAGAAGCGAAGTTTTAACATTGTTGCCATTGATCAGCGAGGGCCAGAAGAGTGCAGGAAATCATTGCGCACACTTTCTTCAATAGATTCCATCGTTGCATCAACTCACATCTTCTTTGCTTTGGCACATTATCGCGCATTGCGTGCTACAGCTGTAGCCTTTTCGTCCTGTCTATTCTCCTCTATTGTGGATGATACTCATATTGTGGGGCCTGCAAGTGAAGTCGTCCCTACTTTTTTGCATTTCTCAACTCAACTTTCTTTTATTGGGCTTACAGTAAACAAGTATAAGTGCGTTGCTTGGTGCCCAAAAGGCCTTCTAGCAGATATCTCCTTACTTGAAGGTTTCATTACTCCTCAGCCTGGAATTAAGGCATTGGGTGTTCCCATTGGTTCTTCTGGGTATGTCAATTCATTTATGCAGGAAGCTCTGGATGGCTTTGCTCGACATTATGATTTGTTGCCAAAGCTTGGAAATCCTCAAGTAGCATTTGGAATTCTCACTCAGTAATTTGCTCAACGTCCTAGTTATCTTCTACATTGCGTATCTCCTTCACTTGATATGATATCCTTACTTCGGGACTTTATGATTCTTTATTGGGCGTATTTGGTCGGTTTTTGGGGCCAAGAACCTTTGACACTTGTGAAGGTCAATTTTTTAAGCGGAAAATTTCTCTTCTTGCCTCCTCTAGTGGTGTTGGCCTAGTATCTACTGCTTGCATTGCACCAGCTGCTTTTCTCGGAAGTTGGGCTCTTGTTGCCTCTGCACTAGTCTCCAGGTTTCAGCAGGGTAACCAGCCTCTTCTTCTTGATACGGTGGCTCATGTGGAGACTGGCAATTTTGCTTTTCAACAAGCTCTATGCACTGCTCGAGATTTGCTTCCACCACTTGTATAGCCTTTTGTGCCTCCCTTCGAATCTTTGGTGACAAATCAACAACGGATTTTTTAGAAGACTATTATGAGCATCTTCACTCTTATTCCTTCGGTCAACTTATCAAAGATTCACCTTCTGATGGAGTTCGAGCTCGTCTTCTTTCTTGTGCTAGTCCAGGTGCAGGGGCTTGGCTGGTTGCATGTCCAATTCTTCTACTATTGCGACTCCACAATGACTTGTTCATAGTTGCCCTTTGAACCAACTTGGGACTTCCACATCCAATGTTAATTGGTATTTCTAAATGTTCATGTGGGCATATGTTGGATTCCTTGGGTACTCATCTTATGAGATGCCCCTCAAGTGGAGAACGTATTGTTTCACATGATTTCATTCGTGATGCCTTGCTGCTATTGCTCATGATAGCGGCTTTCATGTTGTTTGAGACCAGACACACATTTTACCAGGGCCTTCTTCGCAATCTATTCGACGACAAGTAGACCTTGTTCTCTCGCATGATGGAATTCGTACTCTAGGAGATGTTTTAATTATTGATCCCTCTCGTCAAGACCTCCTTCGTCATTCTTCGACCATGCAAGGGGCCACTGCATCTCACGCAGCTCAAGAAAAGGAACGAGATTATAATGATTGTGCGCTCGGTTAAGATTTCATTCCCTTCTGGAAACATATGGTTGTCTTCACAAGAAATTTAATGATTTTTTATCTTTATGTGTGGAGCTTATGGTGAAACGCCAAAGACAAAGCAATACCTTACCTTCCGTCATTGTTTCTTTCTACCGCCGGTGTATTTCTACAGCATTACAACGTTCACAGGCGGTTTCAATTCTTCGACGGGCTCAGTTTGCAAGAGCGGCTGCTTCAAAGCTTCCTGCATTACCTATTACTATATCTATTTTAGTTAGTGATTTACATTAGGCAGTTGTTTTTGAGTAATTAGCTTACTCACTTAGTTACTGATTTACATCAGACACTTGGTTTTAGGTAAGTAGCTTATTGTTCTAAGCTTTAATTAGCTATTGGGTAGCTTAGTTCATTTTGGCCGTTCTACGATATTATTTCAAATGCTTTAATCTTTTTGTTTGATCGTGGGTTTTCCCATCATTTTTAATAAAAGCAGGGATATTCTTTAACCGAAAGGTTAATATAGTTTTAGGGAGTTAATCTAAGAAAATTTGTTTTAGGGATAAATCATTGTGCGGTGGCTGTGTGCGTGTTTAGGGCATACGGAGTTTTATCATCAGATTGCTTGCTAGAGCTAAAAGAGGATATTGCAAATGTTGTTACTTCTTCTTTTTTTCTTCACATGGGAGTAACTGCTCTTCCATACATGTTGCAAGATCGAATTGTCCCTAGCTTGTTGAGTTTTTGTTGCAGGCTCTGAATGTACTTTGTAAATTTATAATTTCTTACTACAATATAACGGTTTTCCTCACCTTCAAAAACTAAGATGAGAATTTGTTTCTTGATATAATATAAAAACCGATTTTGAATTCTATGAATCTATATCCAAAGGTGGACCTTCAAAGAAGCATCATATTTCTTCCATCTGAGCTTGTTAGAAAGCCTCTAAGATCGAACTAGATATGGATCTTATCCTATTTTATGCATTGAATTCGCCATCTGGACACAGGTTCTGTGTTTGCTCAAGTGTTTGATCTGAAAGCCAGAACCGTCTATATCGTGTCTATAGCTTTCACTACAACACCTGTCGCGATTTTCAACGTGATCTGCGATGGATAATCGCGGATTTTTTTTGTTTGTCGCGGGCATCGCAAAACACGTCACAACAGGGTCGTCGGAATCCGATAGCTTTAGCATACATCACAATCCGACACCTATTCAAATCCAACCCGCGTAGGACACCCATGTCGGAAGCAAACGTCGACATGGAATTGGACGTCGAATTCGGACGTTCCACATGGACATTGAACTCCGACATCCAATTCACATGTGGACAATCCAACGTCTGACTTGGATGTCATAGTAGTTCGACGTTTGTTGGTTCTTTGGTTAACAGAATGCTCTCTAGAAGCATCCACAACTGATGTTTGTTGGCCCGACGGATAAATTGGTGTTGCAGTCTGATGTCTGTTGCGATTTTGGTTAACAGAACGCTCTCTAGAAGCATTCGACGTCTGTCGTGTCCAATGGATAAATCGACGTCGTAGTGGAATGTCGCAATCTGACGTCTTAATCATGTACTTTTTATGCACCCAAGTTAACTAAGAGCCTATTGTCTATTACCAAGATCACAGATCAGGGCTATAGAGCCATGTTTACTGCCAGCCGATGTAGTATTTTAGATGAGAATTCAAAAGAAATCCTCTCTACTTATAGAGAGGAAATTTGTATATACGGAGCCAACAGATAGGTATGTTGGAATCCGACGTTTATGATTAAATTAAAAATACGTAAAAAATTGTGTGCGAATTTTTATCGAGTTGTTCTTGGAGTCGTGTTCTTGGAGAGGCGATGTTCTTGGATTGCTTTTGAGACAATATTTTTTGGATTGCATTCTATATTTGGATCAAATAACAAGCATAAGGAACTTTCTATTCCTACATTACGTAATGCACATTATGAATTGCAATATCTTATTACATTACTTCATGCACATTATGAATGGCAATACTTTATTATATTACTTCATGCACATTATGAATTGCATTTTGATTTGTACATATGGCATTGCTTTTTGGGATCCGACATTGCACATGGTTTTAGAATTCATGGTTAGCTATTACGTCATTGCACATCTTGGAATCCGACATTGCCCATATTTCGGATTCGGACATTGCATTTCTTGGTGCAACATTGCACATATGAAAACCAATAACAATATTGTGATCAATTGCAATAATATATTGATAATATCAATCAATGTATTACAAAAATGCTGCTAGTCACAGTCTCTCTAACTTGATATATTTACGAGATAGAACTCTAACTTATAAAACCTAATCTATCTACTTGTTGTCGTTGTCTTGACGTCTTGTCATTGTCTACTAGCTGTCTATCTGGTGAGGGTATAGTCTTATGGTGGCAGTAAGATTTCCTCAGGTAGAGCCTCAATCGCTCATTTATGTCAAATTTACAGACTTGTGTTTGTAAGTGCTTGATAGGACGTCAACCTAGCTAGATGGAAGATGTAAGTCTCATGGTGGTAGCGGGATTTCCTCAGTTTGAGTTGTGTCGCTCATGTGGTCCACTTTTGGTCAAGTCGGGGATTGGGGACGAGTCAGTTGGTCGAGAGTATGGTAGACTCTCTATTTGAACATTGTGTTTGCATGATACTTTGTGAGTCAAACCTGGTGGTTTGTTGGTGTGCTTGAGTGTGAGTCAAGTGTGAAAAGTACAGTACTAAGGACCATAAATGGATCTTTGAATGATCCACAAGGTGATTGTATGCTTGTTAAACAATCTATCAGAAATTAGTCATCAGAAAACAAGATCTAGTTTAGCAGCTTGCTAGGAAACAAGTAGAGACAATCAAAGCATTGATCAAATAGTCTAATCCAACTCCACACGTGTGGAAATAAGGCTGTAGTACGGCCTGTAGACAATGTTTACAAAGTGCCAAAGCTGGGTTTCATTGGAAAAATAGAGTAATCACCATACAATGAGAGGAAACTCGAGTTTCTCCTTGAGGCTCCAAAAAGTTTCTATCTTCTCACTATGGAGAATGGAAATACATAGTAAAACACACTTCCTTTGCAAAGTTAGGTGAAAATCCAGCATGTAATAAGGAAGTAGACTCCACTTTCTTGCCCTAATGTGAAAACCCTAGTCTAGATCCAAGAGTCATGCTTGGTAGGTGCATGGTAGGTACAAATCTCATCATAAATCATGGTCTAGATCCTACAAAGTAGGAATCACTACCAAATAGACACAACCACTCCTCTTGACTCGTGGTAACCTACTTTAGGTGTGTATGTACAAGTGGCACTTTGGCCATTCAAGTAACCAACAAACAATATTGACAAAATGTACAATATTCTACATGGCTAGATTTGCCAATGTAGGCAATTTTTCACACTCCTCCTCAAATCTAGCCTTGGAGATCACAATGCTTTTATCAATAACTCCAATTGAAGATCTAAGCTTGACAAATGAATCTTTAGGTAAAGGTTTAGTAAACAAATCAGCCAAGCAACTTGATGATGGCACGTGTTGGAGCTTGATCTCTTTAGCTTGCACTTTTTCCCTCACGAAATGATGAGCAATTTCGATGTGTTTGCTCCTTGCATGGAATGTAGGATTAGTTGCAAGTGATTGGGCTGATTGGTTGTCACAATAGATGATAGGGATCTCCTCCTCCATGACATGAAGCTCCACCAATAGCCTTTTGAGCCACAAGACCTCCTTGCATGTTGATGTCAAGGCCTTGTATTCGGATTCTGTGGAAGATAGGGAGATGGTATCTTGCTTTTTGGAAAGCCATGATACTACTCCATCAAATAGAAAGGTGGCAAAGGCACTTGTTGATCTTCTATCCACTTTGTCACCTGCAAAATCCGAGTCACTATAGGCTCTTAAGCCAAGATTAGTTCCTCTATACAAAATACCAAAATTCTTAGTGAATGAAATGTATCTAAGAACTCTTTTGGCCATCTTCCAATGTGAAACTAGAGAACTTTGCATGAATTGGCTTAACTTTCCAACACTATAACTAAGATCAGGTCTAGTTATAGTTAAATAGATCAAGGAGCCAATAAGCCTTCTATATAATGTGATGTCCTCAAAGGATGCTTCATCACAACCAATAGATGCTTTTACATGTTGCTCCATTGGTGTCTCAATGCCTTTACAATTCTTTATTCCAAATCTATCTAGGATGGATGTAGAATATTTAGATTGACAAATGAAGCTAAAATCACATCCTCTAATAACCTCTATTCCAAGAATGAAGCTCAATAGGCCGAGATCTACCATCTTAAACTCTTTTGCTAAAGCAATTTTTACATTTCTAATTTCATCTAGATCATTACCACTCAAGATAATGTCATCTACATACAAAACAAGAATAATGATCATGCCATCATGAAAACTTATATACAATGATGGATCATAGGCACTCATTACAAAGTTGATGGAAATGAGAAAAGAGTTTAGCCTAGAGTACCATGCTCTAGGTGCTTGCTTGAGCCCATAAAGGCTCTTCTTCAAAAAACACACCTTTCCTTCATGCTTTGCCTTGATGAAGCCCTCGGGTTGCCTCATGTAGATCTCTTCCTCCAAATAACCATTGAGGAATGCATTTGTGAAGTCAAGTTGGAATAGCTCCCAATTGAAGGTTGTAGCAAGACTAATGATCAACCTGATAGTAACAAGCTTAGCCACAGGAGCAAAAGTCTCATCATAGTCAATGCCTTTGGTTTGTAAAAAACCTTTGGCAACAAACCTAGCTTTATGCTTGCTTATTGATCCATCTTGATTATACTTCAATCTAAACACCCACTTGCAATCAAGAGGTTTCTTCCCTTGAGGAAGATCCACAAGATCCCAAGTATGATTCTCAATAAGAGCATCATACTCTACTTGCATAGCATCCATCCAACTTTTAGACTTACAAGCATCTTCATAGCATGTTGACTCATCTAACATTGAAGTAAGAAAGGTGTAAGATGTGAAAGATGATGAGCCTTCCCTTTGATCACCTTGACCATCATAGGTGAGCCTCAATGGCTCGGATCTTGCCCTTGTAGATCTTCTTGGAGTTCTTGGAGTTCTTGCATCTTGAGGTGGATCCTCAAGTTCTTCTTCACTTGGAAGCTCCTCCTCCATCCTAGCATGATCCTTGGCATCAAGATGATTAGTAGCATTATCATCCAAATCACAAGCATGTCCTTCATCAAAAATAACATCCCTACTCACTATCACCTTGCTAGTGATGGGATTGAAGACTCTATAACCTTTGCTATTCTCACCATATCCCACAAAGATGCCTTTGATGGATGTTGCATCATCCTTCCTTCTCTTATCCAAGGATTGGTGTACATAGCAAGTGGATCCAAAAACTTTGAGATCTTTGAGATTGGGCTTCTCTCCAAATAGAGCTTCAAATGGTGTGATTCCTCCAATGGCTTGGTTTGGCAATCTATTGCACAAATAGTTAGCACGAGTTATTGCTTCACCCCAAAATGGTTTGGATAGAGAAGCATCTAGCCTTAAGGCCTTAGCACACTCACAAAGAGATCTATTTCTTCTCTCACTCACTCCATTTTGTTGAGGGGTGTATGGACATGACAACTCCCTCTTTATGCCATTAGAAATACAAAAGTCAATCAACTTATTGGAGACATATTCACCTCCATTATCACTCCTTAATACCTTAATCTTGGTACTAAGTTGATTTTCTACCAAAGTCTTGAACTTTACAAAAGAATCAAACATCATTGATTTGCTAGACAAGAGGTACATCCCACAAAATCTAGAATAGTCATCAATGAAGATTACATAGTACTTGGCACCACCATTAGACTCATGTGAAAAACTATGAACATCCGAATGGATGAGTTCAAGAGGAGAGTTTGATCTTGATGTAGATCTTGAGAAGGGTAGCTTGTGAGCCTTTGAGAGGCTGCATGCTTCACATCTCTTCCCACACTTTGACAAATGCTTGGGGAGTCCAACTGCAAGCTCCTTTGTAGTCATAGATTCCATGGCTTTGTAGTTGGGGTGGCCCAACCTTTTGTGCCACAGTTCCACCTTTGATAGCTCCACCTTTTCCAAGTTAACACTCTCCACTGCAATATTAGCATCAAGCCTAAACAATCTACCTTGCTTAAAGCCTTTGGCTATACATTCATCATTTCTAAGGATGGAACAAACTCCATGCTTAAATTGTACATCTAGGCCATTATCCATTAACTGGCCAACACTAAGCAAATTCTTGGTTAACTTAGGAACATAAAGAACATTATCTAGATTCATCCTTTTGGATGATCCCACATACAAGGGAATTGTTCCTATTCCACTTATCTTACATTCTTGACTACTTGCAGTATAGATTGATCTATGTAAGTCATTGTAAGAAAGTAAGGTGGAGAATATGTCCTTTTGATATGTCATGTGGGAACTTGCCCCACTATCAATCCACCAAGAATCATTGGTGTTGCTCTTGGATGATGGTGGTTTGTTGGAAACCATCAAGGATGACTCTTCATCCTCCTGATGTGCAATGTTGCTTTGTTTGCTCTCTTGTGCCTTCTTCTTCTTGAGACATTCTGATGCAAAATGTCCTTTCTTTCCACAGAAAAAACATTTGTACTTGGACTTGTCTTTGATCTTGCCCTTTGAGCTTGAAGCCTCATCCTCCTCCTTGGTCTCCTTGAAGTGCTTCTTCTTGCCATTGGTCTTCTTCTTGCTTTTAAATGAGAAATTAGCTTTCTCATCACCATCCTGCAGAGAAATAGCATTCATTCTTGCATTGGTATGCAACATCCTACACTCTTCAGCTACTAATACATTGTGTAGCTTTTCTATAGTAGGCAAAGTGTCTTGGATTGCAAAGCTTTGGACCAAATTTGTAAAGCCACTCCCTAGACCATTTAGGACAATCTGAACAAGCTCACTATCTTGAATCTTCTCTCCAATGGAAGCTAACTCCCTATTAAGAGACTTGATTCTTAGCACATAATCTTGTGCATTCTCATCACTCCTCTTCATGCTTTGTAGAATCTGGTTCCTAAGCATGAGAACCCTCGAAGTGTTACTAGACTCATAGATAGATTTTAAAGATTCCCAAGCCTCTTTAGCACTCTTACATGATGATACTTCCCTTAAAAGATCATTGCTTACATTCATCTTAATACAGTGAAGTGCAAGCCTAGACCTCTTCTTGTATCTCACTAATTCCTGGGCACCTAGAGGTTCATCTTCATCATCTATTAGAAACTCATAAAGATCCTGGAGCACCATTAGTGACTCCATCCTCACTTTACAAATAGCATAATTGGTAGAATTTAACCTCTCACTAGCTTCTAGAAGGTAGGCTCCCACTGATCCCATCTTACTAGCAAGATTCTACACACAAGATATAGATTTGTTTGGACCTGAAACTCACAAAGGTTTCAAACTTGCAGTGTTTCACTCAAATGTTGACTTCTAATCCAACAGATGGATTTGTAATTACAGTTCTATCGCTCCCTCACAAGCTGGAATGAAGATAAGATGAGATGAAAACTACACTCAAGCAAATCTTGCCAATCTTGGCTATTCTTGGACAAAAACTGACTCTATCTCTCTCATTCACTTTGATGTACTTTCAAGACCTGGTTTCCACTTTAAGAAGGTCTGAAATCAGCCTAGATTAATTAGTTTTCATGAAAGAAATTCAAAACTAATCAATGGCAAGTGATCTTGGTAGCTTATCCTAGGATTTGCACCAAAAATTACATCAAACTGACACCATATGAATTTTCTATGATCCAATGAATATGGGTTATTAAATGCTGGTTCAGAGATGCCCACACGTGTGAACAGTACGGATTTTGATCCTGAAAAAGTTTGGGATCAAATCCCCTCACCAAAACCTGGATACCAGCTCGTCCTTCCAATACTAGCTTTTTGCACCAAAACCTGCTAAAACTGGATTAGATTCAAACACAGATCAATGGCCTTGTACTTGGCTCTGATACCATGTGAAAAGTACAGTACTAAGGACCATAAATGGATCTTTGAATGATCCACAAGGTGATTGTATGCTTGTTAAACAATCTATCAGAAACTAGTCATCAGAAAACAAGATCTAGTTTAGCAGCTTGATAGGAAACAAGTAGAGACAATCAAAGCATTGATCAAATAGTCTAATCCAACTCCACACGTGTGGAAATAAGGCTGTAATACGGCCTGTAGACAATGTTTACAAAGTGCCAAAGCTGGGTTTCATTGGAAAAATAGAGTAATCACCATACAATGAGAGGAAACTCGAGTTTCTCCTTGAGGCTCCAAAAAGTTTCTATCTTCTCACTATGGAGAATGGAAATACATAGTAAAACACACTTCCTTTGCAAAGTTAGGTGAAAATCCAGCATGTAATAAGGAAGTAGACTCCACTTTCTTGCCCTAATGTGAAAACCCTAGTCTAGATCCAAGAGTCATGCTTGGTAGGTGCATGGTAGGTACAAATCTCATCATAAATCATGGTCTAGATCCTACAAAGTAGGAATCACTACCAAATAGACACAACCACTCCTCTTGACTCGTGGTAACCTACTTTAGGTGTGTATGTACAAGTGGCACTTTGGCCATTCAAGTAACCAACAAACAATATTGACAAAATGTACAATATTCTACATGGCTAGATTTGCCAATGTAGGCAATTTTTCACATCAAGTACAGGGTAGCATGGACATGCATAACATCTTTTGGACACTCCAGACGTTGCTACAAATTAATGTTTTTCACTCTTATCAAATTTAAGCTTAAGGGAGAGAGTTAGAAATCAGATTTAATCTGATATGCATTTTTTGTAAGCCCTAATGTGATATTGTAATTAGTGTACAGTTAAATTAGATTTGTTGTATTTAGTTGTGTTCGGGACGTGACCCATTAGGATATATTGATCGGGCACTGATCCCGTAGATGGCTGCTACTTTGGTCAACTGGGTAGCCACACGTAGAGAAATTAGCTTGTACAATATATTTTTTATGGCACTTGCTATACTCAGGGGCATGGCTTGAGTTTGTCAATATTTTAGCCTATGTTGGGCTAATTAGTTATACATGTGTCTTGACAGGTGTCTATTTCAGTGTGTTGACACTTGTCGAGCCCATGCATATTGGGGCTTTTACTATATGTACAGTTTTATCTTTGTAATCAATCAACTTTTGTTGTGCCATCTATGAGAGCTTGTGAGGAGTGGCTATGGTGATTGTGTGATGTGATCTGCATACTGCACTAGATTCTATTGGCATTTTAACTATAAGAATACAATCTATCCATAACCACTCTCCCCTTATGATTGGTGATTATATTGCCTTCCGGATCCACGTCGTAGTAGGGATTTGTGGAGGACTCTTTGCACGGGGTGGGGGAGGGAGCCGCGGCCGCTTGTGAGGGACCACCCATGATTACTACATCATAAACATACAATACATTAAATAAATTACAAAACCACAATGCATATTAGAGTTAGACATTCATACATGTGATAACAAAACAAGGATAGACATTCATTTATAATCTACAACAAAATACAAAATAATCATCGTGCCGCCAACTGGAAGCTCGATGAGTGTGGAGTCTTGTACTTCACACTCAATTGTAAGAGACAGCGACAACAGAGAATAACTAACTAAGTTTATTAGCGTTAACTTGTCTTGTAATTCTCTGCAAACAAAAGTAGATTCGCTACATGGTATCATAGCACCTAGGGTATCACTACATGATATCCGAACAGTGATTCTCTAAGCAACACAATATGGCTACAATGATCCAGACGAGAATAGCAATCAATCTTGATGGCGAAAACTACAGAGTATGGAAATTTAAAATCAAAACACTTTTGAAGGGTGAAGGCATCTGGTTGGTGACCGAACTCACAGAGGTGCAGCCTCCAAAGGGAGACCCACGGGGAGCTGAGTGGATCAAAAAAGATGAACGTGCAATGGCGATCATCATTTCAACCATAAATGAAGAAATACTCATGCAGATTGAAGACTGTGAGAGCAGCCATGAAGCATGGGAAAGAATAAAGCAAAAGTACGAAGTGAGGACTACCACTTCGGTGATGCATATTCACAATCAGCTACAATCCATCTTCACAATCAACCAGCTGGATCAGCATGTTGAGAAGATCATAACGATCTTCACTCAACTCGTTGCATCTGGACATGAACATCAGATCCCAGCACTACAACAGCTGATGTACTTCATGAAATCTCTACCTGCATCCTATCAGTCATTGAGAATGCTCATACTGAGTCTACAAGATAAATATACAAAGTTGCAAGGTTCAATAGGGAGTGTCAAAAATTGTGAACTCCTACAACTTTGTCGCGAAGGTGACGAAGTGAAGGGCGAATATACCCCGAAGGTCGAAAGAAAAGTATTCGAGATTCGGCCTCGATGACCATGAAACGAAACAAAAAGACATGAAATGAAAGAAAACAATTCGCACTGCCAACTGGCAGCTCGACGAGCATGGAGTCTTGTACTTCACGCTCAGTTGTAAGAGACAGTGACAACAGAGAATAACTAACTAAGTTGATTAGCGTTAACTTGTCTTGTAATTCTCTGATAAACCATATTGTAAACTCCACACAATGGAGATAAATACTCCGATAGATTAACACACAATGATGATGATGGGATAGTGAATAGTAGAGAGTAAGGTTGTGCATGAAAGTCTGCCAACGAGCAGAACACAGCGATTGAAGTGAGCGTCAGGCTGCCAACGAGCGAGACACTGACTAGCTCATTGAAAATGCAAAACAGAAATACAATTGCTCTCTCCTTCACCTCATTGTCCGTGTCATCTTATTGATAGATTCTCTCATGATCTGTGATCTGTAGTCGCTTGCTTGGGATCTTGAAACTTTCGCAAAAGAAAACCAAACAAATGCGAACAAAAGTAGATTCGCTACAATTGTGATTCCTAATCATTGTAGGATTGAATGTGGGTCTGGTGTACAATACTCAGACTATGGGAGGCCGCACATTCACATGTGTGAAGGCTTCTTTAACGTTTTGGGCCATTTAGTGAGGTTCAAGCATAGATTTTGATGGTGCAATTTGTGCTGACTTTATGGAATCATAATCTATTGTTTCCCTCATCATTTCAAGTGTTTTAGGATCCTTATTTGCTATATTTTCACACGGTATCATAGCCTAAATGTTGAAATGAGCTAAATTCTTGCTTTTCATCCAATTTGATCACGATTTTTTATCTAAATCTTGTGTAGATTGGATCTTACCATCTAGCATTGATTCTAGAATTCGAAGTGAGTTAATTCCATTGGATATTGGTGTTGTGTGACTTCATTTGCACGTGTTTAGGTTTCTAAAACCAAAGAAAAAGTCAAATTCAATCCACATTACCAAGATAGCAAGTTCTGCTTGCTCCAAGCATTGATTTCTAGGTGAGGTGATTTCATAGAGGAGGCTTTCTAGAATTCAAGGAGAGGGAAGATCAGAGATTCAAGGAGTCTTCAAGGCTGTTCTAAGGAGTTGAGGACACTTCCTAAAGTGATGTAGGTTCAATCCAACTATTGCTTGACTTAGGCATCAAATTAGATCTGATTGGATAGTAGATTGTGTTGCATCCTTATTAAGTTCCATTTAGATCTTTTGCAAGTGATTTTGGAAAGGTATCAGATTGTTGAAATTCACTCTTGATCAGATCATTTGGAAACTTTTATGTTCTTTATATAAAGAGGGGCAATTCTACTAGTTTTGTCTACTTCAATCAAGCAAGTGAGACTCTCATTAGTGAACAAAAGATATGCATTTAAAGATGCCATCTCTTCTCCTAATCAAGGACTTGACACAAATAAAGGTTACTTCTATTGATTCGATTGAAAATCTACCTTATCCCACTTTTTAGGGACTTGAAAATATTAGTAATATACTTCCTATAAAAATCTAAGAATGATTTTGAACAAAATCAAATTACAAAATAAGCTAACTATTACATATGGAAAGTTAGAATGGAATCCATCATGATCATGCAAGATCTAATGTAGATTGTAAATGGTAAGGAGGATGAACCTATTCATCCTCAAGAAAAAGCCAAATACAACAAGAGGTGCAATATTGCACTACATTGTATAAATGAATGTTGCCAATGAACTCGTAAGAGAGGTAGGAGATTGCACTTTGGGTTAAGATGCTTGGAAGACTTTGCAAAAGGTCTATGAATCCAAAAACCTAACTATGATGTTAGCTTTGAAAAATCAAATCTATAGAAGCTATCAAAAGAAAGGAGAGAGTGCACATACTTTTGTCTTAAGAGTGAAGGAATTGAACAAGGCGCTAGCCTTCATAGGTGGGATCAAGAAAGAAACTTCTTGTCCTTACACCCCTCAACAAAATGGAGTTGCTGAAAGAAGGAATAGAACATTATGTGAATGTTCCAATTCTTTAATATTGGATGCTTGTTTGCCCAAATCTTTTTGGGGTGAATATCTTGTATGTGCAAACTACTTGATGAATAGGGTGCCTTGCAAAGCAATTGAAGGCAAAACTCCTTATGAGATGTTGTAATCTTAATCATTTTAAAGTTTTTGGGTGTATATGTTATGTGCATGTGCCATTGGAAACAAGAACCAAGAAGGATCCGTCTTCCACATGAGGGATCATGCTTGGATATGCAAGCTCAAGCAAGGGCTACAAAATCTATCTCCCATACTTGAATAAGTTTGTTGTTTCAAGGGATGTTATCTTTGATGAAATAATATGATGTGCTTGAAGAAGGCTCAAGTGCTTCAATAATCAAGAAGAAGATGGCCAAGGAGCATTATCTTGATTTTGAGGAGCTCATGGAGGAACAAGCACCAACCAACCTATCACACCAAGGAGATCCTCAAGGGCAAAAGTGGAGCCATCAAGGCTCATATCAAGGCAAAGGGTAGCAATCCAAGGGTATCTCATCCACCTCTCATGCTTTATATAGTTTTGAAGAACCATCTCATGTTAAAGAAGCATTGAACTCCAAAGAACGGTATAAAGCTATGTTGGATGAATATGATGTCTTGATTGAGAATGAAACTTGGTTGCTTGTTGGTAGACCTCAAAGGAATGTAATAGGATGCAAGAGGTTCTTCAAGCTTACGTTGAATGCAAGTTAAAGTGTTACCAAACATAAAGCAAAATTAGTTGCAAAAGGATATGCTCAAGAAAGAGGGATAGACTATGAGAAAACTTTTGCACCCATGGCCAAGATGGTCACAATATGGCTAATCCTTGCACTGGCATCACATTTTGGATGGATCCTATGTCAAATGGATGTCTCTAATGCCTTCTTGAATGGTTTTTTGGAAGAGGATATCTATATGGAGCAACCACAAGGGTTCATCAAGCATGAAATGGAGGACAAAGTATGTCATCTCTAAAGAAGCATCTATGGCTTAAAGCGAACCTCGAGATCTTGGAATTCAAGATTACATTTCTATCTCATTTCACTTTCTTTTGTTCAAAGTGAATATGATCCCACTCTTTACATTAAGTTTGATGATGTTGGTATTGTACTTGTACTCATTTATGTGTATGACATCATCATTAGTGGAAATAGTGTTGATGGTACTGAAAAAATCAAGTTAGATCTATCTTTAGAGTTCAAGATGGTAGATCTAGGTTGTGTTCACTTAATCTTAGGCATAGAAGTGCTTAGAGGATCTAATTTTATCTTTATAAGTCAAGTAAACTATGCTCAAAGTCTTTTGAAGAAATTTAAGATGGAAGAGTGCAAAAGTGTTGACATGCCAATGGAGCAAGATGTAAAAGTGCCAAATGAAGATGATGAAAGATACTTCATGGACATCACTTTATTTAGGTTTAGGCAACTTATAGGCTCCTTAATGTGGATCACTATAACTAGACCAGATCTTAGCTTTAGTGTATGTAGGTTGAGCCAATCCATGCAAAAACCATTGAATATCCATTGGAAAAAGACTAAGAGGATTCTAAGATACATCTCGGGTACATTGGAATTTGGGATTCTATATAGAAGAGATGTGATTAACCTTCATGCATTTAGTGATTTAGATTTTGCAGGGGACAAGAGGGATAGGAAATCAACAAGTGCTTGCTCAACTTTCATAGGAGAAGGTGTGGTTTCATGGCTTTCCAAAAGCAAAAAACTATCCTCAACCAAGGCCGAGTACAAAGCTTTGACAACCACTACAAAGGAGGTAGTTTGGATCAAGAGATTATTGGTGGAGCTAAAGATCATGATTCAGAGGAGGAACCAATCATCTCCAATGACAATATATCAGCCCAACACCTTGCATCTAACCCAATCTTCCATGCAAGATCTAAGCACATTGAGATATGCCATCACTTTGTGAGGGAAATGGTGCAAGCCAAGGAGATTGCTTTGGAGCATGTTCCAAGCAATGAATGTGTAGTTGATCTACTTACTAAACCACTTCAAAAGACACCTTTTATGAAGTTCAGGTCATCACTTGGAGTGATTAGTAAAGCAATGTTGAACCAAGCTAGATAGTGACGAGGATCATAGTAGCTATGGACTATTGTACAAAATGGGCTGAAGCGAGAGCGGTTGACAATGCTGACACTCGTTCTACCACAAAATTTCTCTATGAACAAGTTATCGTTCATTTCGGATGTCCTCTAGAACTTATCAATGATAGGGGTACACATTTTCTTAACTCTGTCAAATCAAATATCCTTTTAAAAGTTCCCCATACTATCCATGATGCAATGGCCAGGTGGAATCCATAAATAAAATATTATTTGAAATTCTCACCAAAACCATCGAGTCTAGCCGATTTGATTGGGAACTAAAACCTCATGTTGCTCTATGGGCTTATCGCACCACCCTGAAGAGAGCTACAGGCTTAACCCCTTTCTAGCTAGCATATGGCCAAGAAGCCGTTATGCTTGTAGAATTCCATATCCCATCCCTTCATGTAGCCTCTAACCTAGATCTAGATAGTCGACAGACTCTAACAAATCAGTTATTTCATCTAGAACAACTATGTGAAACACGACGGAGGCAGAAGAAAGCAATGACTTCATTTATACAAGTATCCATGCCTCTTTTCGAGTGCTAGGATATTGCATGTCCTATCAACTACTTTGCACTGATCACATTTGAATTCTACTTTATGTCCTAGATCTGTGATTTTGCTTACATAGAACAGATTTGTAGATAAGTTGGGTACATACAAGACATTAGAAAGTAGCTTAGATTGATCATTTGCAAAGCTCAATCTTACAGTACCTTCACCTTTAATAGCTTGTGTGCTATTATTACCAAGGTGAACATACTTGTTGGGATTGTAGGGTGTATAGGACTCAAAACAGCTAATGAGGCTGGTCATATGCTGAGTGGCACTGGAATCCAG
>MU835039.1:0-42307 GCA_029204225.1 Diphasiastrum complanatum | reverse complement strand
CCATCTAAAGTAGGATCCTTTACATCAACATCAAGAATGTTAGATCCATCCACATCACCATCAATTATGCTTGAAGACACTTTTGGAATGTTCCCCTCATAAAAAATGACATCTCTACCAACAATCACTTTGTTAGTAGAAGGAATGTAAACCTCGTAGGCTTTACTCACCTCACTATATCCAACAAAAATACCTTTCCTTGAAGATGGATCCTCCTTGGTCCTATCATCAAGAGTGATGTTGACATAGCATGTGCATTCAAAAGTTCTTAGAAAGTTGACACTCGGCCTCCTCTGGAATAGCATCTCAACAAAATAGCACTCGACCACCTATTGCACAAGAAATTGGCACACAACAAAGCTTGATCCCAAAATGGTTTATCAAGAATAGCACTTTCACATAAAGTCCTATTCTTCCTTTCAACCACTCCATTTTGTTGTGGGATCCTTGGTGTTGTATACTCCCTCTTGATCCCATGCTCATCACAAAAGGCCTTGAACTTGGTAGATATGTACTCACCACCATTGTCACTCCTTAAGCACTTGATCCTTGTGGAAAATTGGTTCTCCCTTGCATTCTTGAGTTTAACAAAGACATCATACACTTCGTCCTTCCTCTTTAGTAGATAGATTCAACAAAAGCTACTAAAATCATCAATGAAAGTTACATACATCTTAGCTCCACTATTGCTAATTGTAGTAATTCCACGAATACCTGAATGTACAGTTTGAAAAGGCTTTGTAGATCTAGATGTAGATATAGTATAAGGTAGTCTATGTGACTTAGACAAATCACAAGACTCACAAACATGATTGATGCCACTTAAGGAACTTAGGGAAATCGCTCTCTATCGGGGAGTGACTGAGCGTCTAGGCCGCAGTGGAAATGAAAGGTCGTCATCCCCAACAGAGGAAGACAATTGATGATATAATATGATATGGTAGTAGGATCTTGGATTACTTAGAGAACGGAATGGAAGAGCAGTTCTGATACAAGTAGTTACAGAAAAAAGAAGAAGAGTGAGAGTTAATAAACATTCAACATGAATGTAATGAGATAGAACAATATTGATTCTGTGTATTCAATGTTGTAATAACAACTATCAGATCACAAGACAATCGCGTTGTGCATGATCCTACTTACATAAACAAGTCAATTGCTATAGTTTTGAATACTTTATTCTCTCTCTATGATCTCTAACTCTAAGGAGTCAGATATTGTGAAAACCAGTTTTGGTCATTTGATCTCTGTCTGTGTTGTATCGGATTGGTTTGAATTATACATCTCTCGTCATATCATCTATATATATATATATAGTTGTTGGATGATCTTGTGTTAGTTTACAATTACAAGATCAGTAACAACTATTTAATTGATCAATGGATCGGTTATTGACAGAGCGTGAAGACGTAGACAGGCTGTACGCAAAATCCTGTGTAAATCTGTAGTTTGTTGTATTTTTCTCTCTCTTCGGTCTCTCACTTCACATTTTTCGGCTTTTTCCAGAAGTGGTCGGAATGATCGAACTTCGACGTAGAACGCATGCTCGCATTTTGGAAAAATGCGAAAAAGTTGACAAACAATTCATTTGTTGAAGTAGACTGAAGTGTTGCATTTGGGAAAATGTGAAAAAACTACGAAACAGTTCATTTGTTGAAGTACACTAAAGTGTCGCTTTTTGGAAAAATGCAAAAAAGCCGACAAATAGTTCATTTCTTCAACCTGTTTAAAAGAATTCACTTTGTCGCACTGTGCAACAAACAGTTCATTTCTGCAGACTGTTGCGAAAAATAGTTCATTTCTGTAGACTGCTTTGGGAGAGTGATTTACATAAGTGAAAAGGAGGGCAGTTAGGATGAGTAGGAGAAAGATTAACTCCAACATGGTACCCATTGACACGTTTCATGTTGAAGAAATCTTGTTTGAGGTATATATATATTTGGTGTTCAATGTTTTAGTTGTTGTGATATGGTGATACAAAATATTGTTGAGACAACAATGTGTTGTAACGTATGGTATTTATTATTGCTTGGCTTGTAATGTTTTGTTGAGTAGGCCGACATAGAAAAGGATCTGGAAGATGCTAGATCAAGGTATGATGTAGGAAAAGAGAAGAAAAAAAAAACATTAAAAGAAGTGGAATCTACTGTGTACTCGAAATGGGCAAACAAAGTAGGAAAATCTACTGTGAATTTGTCATTAGGAAGAGAGTGGTTTGAGATGGTTATGAATATTGACTCTTCAAAGTTGGGGTTCACTTTTGGCTTGGAGAAGTTGCATAAATTACATTGTGCTTGTGTGGAGAATGACACCAGAAATCAATGGCTAGAAATGAGTCTTGGCACGTTAAGGGGTCAATTCGGTATTCCGAACAAAGGATTATAGGTGTTGGGTTGCAAAAGAGACCTGTTTCTTGGATCAGGCTAATTGTACCTTGATGACGTGCCAACGTTATGGTAAAAATACATCTTTTCAATAACAAGTGTTTCATTCACTACAATTTCCATGTTTTTTCAAATACTGATTTTGAATTGTTTGTATGTATGCAATAGAAAAATTCATGTTGCCAGCTGGTTCGTCTTTGAAGTCATATCTATCGAGAATGAAAAGTAAATATGGAAAACAATTGTTTTCTATAATTGAGCCTAATATGGATCTTTCTCGAGAGGGAAAAGATCATCCCAATGTTAGGAATAGTGCCAAAAGACTGGTTTAGAGGTAATAATTTCATTTCAGTGCATTAGCGATTTAAATCCATCTTTTCTCCCCAAGGACTTTGATTTTGATTTTGTTTTATTGTTTGCAAACAGGTTTGTAAAGCAATCAGTTGACAGGAAGGGAATTAGTAGAATGCGGAATATTTTGAGTTCTTGGTGCTTGGTTGACTCCGTTGACAAGTCCATGTACTCTGAAAAGTACATCCTAGAACAAGATCAAGGGATTAGTGAGTGGGAGGCAGCCAATAATCCGTGGTGGTTAGATTTTCCACAGGGTGATTGCCCATTGGAGGAGAAAGGCCTTTATGAGTTACATTTGAAAGGCTAGTTGTCTGTGAATGCGCTGATGATTTCTATTCCGGTGGATGTTGTGGATGTTGTTGATGCCTTGGATTCTAAGCTACGGTATGTTTAGATATGATATGTGTCAATGTTAGCATTCAATTTTCTTTGCTATATTCTAAATATTCCTTTGGCTAATACATAATTTTAGAGAACACACCACACCGTAAGCATCAAGATATGCCAAAAGGAAGCCTGGCAGAAAAGCACACTTGAATAAACAAACTAAGAATCAAAATGATTCACAAATTCTAGCAGACATGTGCGTGCCCCATAAACGGAGGCGTGAAGAATATGATTATCGACCTTTGCCTACTGCATCATATGAGTCAAGCTCAAAGGTTTTTTTAAATGTCAGAATTTAATTTACATACCTGAATATAATGACACATTGTTGAAACCAAATAATGTAGTTTTGTTCTTTAATATGAATTTATTGTCTTGTGGTGCACTTGATAGATGGATGTATATTGAATATCACTTGAGGTTGCGCAAAAAGATCCATCACATTAGAATTGAGTCAACTAATAGAGAAGTTGAAAGATTGTGGCTTCGTGGTGGTACAAGAAAGAGAAAACAAGTAGCGTATAGTGCAAATTTAATTGTTCTTGGTTTTCCGACAAATTTTGTGCCTGATGGCATTGGTGACTATGATCCATCATGGAACGAATGCACAAATGATTTATTGGAGGGAGCACTACAATTGGCTAACACACTACTTGACGATAATGGTTGGATTGTGTGTTTTGCGAGTATTTATTTGAGAGTTGTTTTCTATCATCAAATGAAATGTGCAGGAATGACATTACGACGAATTATAGTTTTGAGAGGAATTGATCATTTTGGGAAGACTTGTGATGGTGTGGAGGTATGGTTCATGTACGCTTGTTGATTGGATTGACATTTTAAAACATCTTTTGGTTTATTTATGACAAGCACCTCACATTTGTCTCAGGTTTTTTCCATGGACCTATATGTATTTAGTCATGCTGGAAATATAGGACCATTGCCCACAAGTGAGAGTGCGGATGCTTTGGATCCATCCATGTTTAGATCATCGTCAGATACATGGATTCATTACTTTTCGGCATCTGAGAGAATGTATGATGCTAGTAGGACTATGCAAGCAAGAGGTGGTGTGCAAAAAAGTCCACAACTTATGCTACATAGTTGACACATTTTGTTGTCCTGGTGGGGTGGTTCTAGATCCCATGGTTGGATGTGCATCTACAGTGCAGGCTTGTAAAAATATGGGATGACATTGTGTGGCAAGGATAGTGATGCATTACTGATCCAACCCATTATTAAATTATATAGTAAGAGTAAGTGCACATGTCGACAATGTATGTTATGTTGCTTCTAGCACTACTTTTGTAATGCTCAACTTTATAGATCATAAGGTTAACTCCTGAATCGTTGATTGCCATAGGTCTGATTGTTGTGGTCGACTCATATGAAGATGTTGAAAACCTGGACGCATGGGATGTGGATGACTTCGATAGTTGGTAAGATGTTCTTATTATCACTTATCAACTAGTTTTTCAAATTATTGAGTTTGTATGGCATATAGTGAAAATGAAAGGTGTTTGGCATCCTATGCAGATGCTGAAACAAGCTTTGGAGATGGAAAACGATGATCACTTATCGCATATTCCATGTAGAGATAAGAGAAAGGGACGTTGCACATTCATTGATGATGAATGTGAAGAATCTAGATGATAGAAATTTAGTGTGACTTCGTTTGAAGTTAATACATTTGACATTATTTCTTCATTTAGTCTAATAGATTATTGTTCAATGGTTTTTGTGTTAGAATTGACTGAAAACGCGAATGAAAGTGTGAACATCAATTCGACTACTCACATTCTTTAATAAAAACCTTCAGTTTTCGCTTTGATACAGATTGAATACATACATACATATGGTATTGACCAAGTTGTCTCAAAGTATGGAATGCACACACACACACACACACACACACACACACACATTTGTGTGTGTTTATCCATGTGCAATATCCACATGACCCATGACACATAGTTGCTTTAAAAGAAAAAATTAAGCGTGGATGATCCACATACACCTAGAAAATTCATAACTTTGAGCACTGTTTGGGAGGGAAGTGCACTGCCGTTTGGCAATGTGGATTATCCACGCATGGATGTTCCATGCCAAAATTGGTTATGTCATTGTTGCTAGTAAACTGCTATAATTCTTTAGCTTGTGGAATACCCATGTTTGAATTATCCTTGCGTGGATAATCCATACATGGACTTAAAAAAACTATTGTTGTTGACAATGCTAACTATCCATCATGATAGATCTTGACTTTTCTAATATACTAATAAATATTTGCTTTTTTGTGAAGCGTTTTCATAGCTATATGAAATTGGTAACATAGCATTTTGTGTTGATTACTCAATATCTTATTCAATTACGCTACAAGTGATTAAACATCCCTTATTATCACAATACTATTATAAATATTTGGTTGCAAAACTTAAATCATTCGCATAGTCAGGTGCAATAGTCAGATTAGTTGCATTGTTGCTCCGTGTTTCTTTGGAAAAAGAAAACATGTTGATGGTGAAACAAATCAATTCATGTGGTTATGTGCTAATGATGTTATAGATGCACATGTTCGAAAGCATTTAGAAATCAATTGCTCATTGGCAAGATCAGCAAATCAAGAAAAAAATATAGTCGTTAAACTCACACTTGATTTACTCGCTCTATAGACGTGCTCACAAAAAATAGCTATTCCAAGCATTGGTGTTCAATGAGAAATAAACATAAAGTCAAAATTTCAAACTACCAAGTAGACCAACAATGCCAAGACCCTAGTCTTTAATGTATGTTGCATTGAACCTTGAAGTAGGACAATATATAAAAAAAATAGTGTTTATTTAATTTTGTCGTCATTTGAAGTGAGAACTTTTCCAATGCACATCTACATTTTGTACATGGCTTATATTATACTTTAAGTTTCAATGCTCTGAAATGACCATTTTGACAAAAGAATATTTGAATTTTTCCATAAATGGCATGAAGTCAATCTTCTTGTAGCATTTCTGGCTTAAAATCTTTTTTTTTTTGTTTTTCTTTTTTCTCAAGGAAAGCTGATATTCAATAAGGGCTTTCATGTAGACTAATTTTGAAAGGAAAAGAAATTCTTGAAGGGCATTGAAACTTGCAAGTTACAAGTCTGGTTGTGGTGCTCAAGAAATATAAGATTGGACCTTTTGAATGGAGCAACATATTTTCAAGTTGTGAGCCACTCTTGATCCAAGGTTGGAGGAGGTTCAGGAGATGGAAAGAGACATGGTTTTCACCTACAAACCTTGGATGAGGGCACAACTGTAATGGTCATGCAGTGCTTTCAAATTTCTTTTAAAATGGCATAATATCATAAAGCATACGTTTAAGGTTGTACTACTTGTATATTTAGCTGACCTTCACATGAAGGGCAGAATGCTTGGGAGAAGCAATGTGTTCATTAAATCTACAACATTGAAGCGCGTAGGATTGCAAATCATGGCTAGACCTCATCCAAGAGAACCACACATTGCAGCCCTCCCTAACTTCCAATTTTAAAAGAAAATTTAAGCATTAACATTTACAATTGCCTTTCAAAATGACACACATAAATTTATACTAGCATCATTTGTAAGAGATATTTGATTTATGTCATAAGTTCTTTTATTTTTTTGAAGAGTGTCTTAATTTGATCGCATTTGAAAACTTTGCCTTTGATTTTTAATTCAAAATGCCATTGACAAGCAATACTGGACAAATTTATACGCCTTGATTTGACTAAATTTCAAAAATTTATTTTTTGATTTACATTTTAAAATTGTTGGGGGGTGCGATAGGCGGTGGGCAATAGTTCGAGGTGTCAAACGACACTCTTAGACTATCATGTTAATTAGTGCTACAGAAGACTAATAATAGAGAACCATGTTTAGATTAATCTATCACAATAGAACCAATCAATTATTCAATGAGTCAATAGGTTTCTTAGACAACCATAATTACTGAATTGCAAAGGCGTCAAAGGACAGGCGTAATTTTGCACTTCGACTCAGTCGATAAGAGATATGAAGGACTCAGAGTATATTAGAATTCTACATGAGATTGTTGTAAGGAAATATACTTTTCAGTATACAAGCCTAGAAAAATTGTTTGGAATTGGACGATAGTATTAGGCATCTCAACAATTACACTACTGATGTGATTCATCCGATTTGATTGATCAATACATCTAATTTGATACTTGTCTATGCATCTTACTCTATATATATACACAAAGCATTGTTACTCTATTGGTCGTCATCCTTTAAACTGATTGTACAGTGAGGCAAGCATGAAGTCTCGTTTGATAGTAGTAACGATAGTCCTTGAGACGTGAGGTGTAGTCGTTGGGTTTGAAAATCTTCCAAAGATTGTCAAAAGGATTGTTGAGTCGAGGGATTGTTGACTATCGAATGGATCTGGCTCTCCCGAGAGGTAACTCTTTGGCATTACTTTGACTTATTCGGTTGACTTTGTGTAGTGTTGCGAACCTGTCTCGAACTTGCGTGTATTGTTGCAGGTTATTCATCTGTAGCAGGTTCCTGGGTAAATAACTAGGTCTGGGACTCTGTTGTGGATACATGAAAGGAATAGATGGTAATGTATACAGAGGCAACTGGATCGAATGGGATTTGAAGTGGAATTAAAATTCCAACAAAAATGCCATTGACAAACAATACTAAACAAATTTCTATGACTTGATTTGAATATATTTGAAGTTTTTGTCTTTGATTTACAATTCATAATATCAGGTTTACTTTTTTAATGAAGAAAAGAGAGGTGCCTCCTTGTGCGAAATTTGTGCGCCTCCCCTTTTTTTTGAATTTTTTTTACATGCACATTTCGATGCCGGAAAGTGCATGTAAAAAACTTTTACTTTCTTTATGCGCAGCTTTCGTGCGAAAAGTGCATGTAAAAAAAATTCACGGCATTGAAAAAAAGTAAAGATTGAAATTACGGTAGAGAAGGACGCCTCCTGGGGGCATTCCGCCCGACGAAGGGCTTCCACCCCCGGGTAGATGGCCTTCCTATGTGCAATGCCCTCGGAGGGCGACCCCCCCGCCCCCCGAAAATGCCATTAACAAGTAGTATTCTACAATTTCTACACCTTAATTTGACATGATTTGAAATTGTTGTCTTTGATTTACAATTCATAATGCTATTGACAAACAATACTTGCTATGGTGACAAGCAACCCTCAATGAAGGACATGAATCCAAAGGAAAAGATGACATGGATTCCAACAAATTTCTATGGTGACAAGCAACCCTCAATGAAGGACATGAATCCAAAGGAAAAGATAACATGGATTCCAAGGAAAGGATACCATGAATTCCAAGGAAAGAACAAAAGAGTCACAATGTTTAATTTGCATAATAGATGAGGGGGCAAGGGGGACCCCCTCATCCAACAATACCTCATGCTACTCGATGGTGTTTCATGAACCCACCCACCCACCCACCTTTCAAATTGATATAAAACTATATGCTCTCGCTTTTGTTGAGGAGGAGGAGGGAGGAGCCATATAGGATCTGGCTATGGCGATTTGGAGTGCAATGCAGCACAAATGGGTTCCAGTCTTGTTAAATTCTCAGCCTTTTCATTCCAACTTCGCTAGGCCTTCTTTTCTCTTCACCTCCGAATCATGGAGGCGGAGTAGGCAAGTGCACGCACTTGGTGGTTTCGCCTCTCCCAAACCCCTCCTTGACGTGAGATCGCAGCTTCATCAAGGTCAGAATTCAAGTCAGTTGATTCAAATCTCGCTTTTGATATGGTTTAATTGCATGAATCATTATGTAGAATATATCACATTTGGGCTGACAATTCATTTTCTCAAAGGCCGGTCAGGACTTGCATTCCACTGAATTGGGCATACGGGACATATGAGATTAAGAATAGAGCTAACATCTTAGTCTAATTTTTTGAGTAGAGCATTGATGACAAAGTTGCTAGGGAACATGAGTGGGGGCGCTTTTGGACCACGGACATGGAACGTTTTGGGGGGAGGGGGAATGTGGACTCTCTCTACCTATTCACATGCCGGTTTTTTAAAACTAGTGATAGTAGTGATTTTAGTATATAATTTTCTATTAACACTCAAGTTTTAAATAATATGTAAGGTGGGAAGGGAAAAATGGTCCCAAAGAGTGATGAAATTGGGTCGGAAGGAAAATTTTTGTACCAAATGGAAAATGAAATTGGTCCCAGACCTTGAGCCGACTGGGAACACGTTCTCCCTACAATGGGGAACATTCCATGTCTTGTGTTGGGTGCAAGCTGGAACGAGCGTCCACTGGTTCCTATAGGTTGAAAACACGTTCCTTGAAACTATGATTGCTAGTTCAAGTAATCCACACTTGTCATAGGACGATCGGTTGTTCCCCCTCCCCATCCTCAATCCTCAAATGAGAGATAATGTCTTGGGACTATTTTTTGTGATTGTGTTAGTTGGGCTCATTTTTCTCTCACTGAATATACTTAGCTGATAAAAGGAGCCTTTCAGATCTGAAAAATTGCATAATTCACATTTTGCTGATTCTAGAGAAGAAAAACAGCGACGAACCTCTTTTTGGATGAATTTCCGTCCATACTTATCCGATGGGCTTGATTTTTGGATTTTCAGGAAGGTTTTGGCACAAGCTTCTTCTTAATATGAAAGAGAACCCTTTTTTTGGAGTTTGGAAGCGCTTTTGTTTGGTTCTTTGGTATTGATTTTTGGCGCTACCCAAGAGGGACAACAAATTGATTGCTCTTAGTGTTTTCTAGGTTGGAAACTTTGCTACGTTGTTTTAAGGTCAGTTTTTCAACTTGGTTTTCGTCATGGCTGAGAATGGTACCACTATGTTGATACATGAAAACCAAAAACTTGATGTTAGTAACTATCAAGTTTGGAAGTTGAAAATCCAAAACTTTCCATTTTGTATTCTAGAAGATCTAAAAAGGCTTTATGCATAATCAATACATCAATTGTAGATGGATTGATTTCACAAATCAATGGAGCCAAGACTTCACAAGAGGCTTGGACCATTTTGAAAAACCTATTTCATAAGCCTTCTACTTCTAGGATTCTTTTAAGCAGCATTTATTGAATCGTAAAATGTTGAGAGAGGAAAGCATTATGTCTTATCTTACCAGGATAAAGGAATTGTAGGAAAAACTCAAAGAAGTTGGGAAGGACATGGAGGGAGAGGGTGTGGTGAGCCTAATACTCAATAGGCTACCAAAATATTTCCTTACCATATTAACCTCCCTCATGACACGTGCTGCCATATCTACTTATGAGGAGTTGACTGAGATCTTACTTCAAGGGGAAACTTTGAGTCCTACAAATCAAGGACGGGCATCATGGCAAGTGAAGAGGCACTAGTGGCTTCTTCTTCTTCTTCTTCTCAATCTGATTGGAAAGGCAAATCGGAGCAAACTTAGCCCAAGAACATTGCAAAGGCAAAGATCTCTTATACCTTTTGTGGCAAATTCAACCACAAGAAGAAAATTCTTGGCAAAAGAAAAGGAAGCTAATCCTAAGGTAGCAACCAACAACTAATGTTCTTTTAAAACTTGCATGTATTGTGCCAAAACAGGTCATATTTGTTTCGAGGATTTTTTAAGATCCGTACTTGTTTCCTATGCTAGGACACCCCTAATGCACTTTATAGATCTTGGTTTGGATGTGTAGAAGTATGGTTTGTAGATTTCCAATTTCATCCTTGGCTCTTTGTCTTCTTCAAAAAAATTCATTGTAAATTTCATCATCTTTTTGGATTGTTGTTCTTGCTTTAACATGGTGCTTTTATTGCACTTCACAACTTCTTAATGGGGTGTGTAGATTTTCTCTCAATGTTTTTGTAGTTTTGACTGGTTTTTGAGATCTGAAGTTTTTGGTAGAATTTTGTTCCTTTTTTGGATATTTTTACATCACTACTCTTCTTACATTAAGGTGCTTCTAATGCAATCTACAACTAGTCGATATAACATCCAAATGTAGGGCGATCAAAATTAGCAAATTTTGCCACCTCATCTCTTTGACAATTTTGCATACACTTTCAGTATCCGTGTGTAGCAAGACTATCTTCTTAATAATATTTGCTTGTACTTCCCTTTTACAACTTGTTTATCAAATCTTCAGAGGTTGAGATTTTTCCTTTACATGGTTGTAGCTTCTCATCTTCTTTCTTTTTACTCGCTAGATCTTCTCTATGTTCAAGGATGTTGATAAGAGATTTGCAAATCACATACCACACGAGAAATTGAGGTGTGTGGTTGAGTTTTAGAGGCTTATAGCTGAGGAAAAACAACGTAAAGATTAGAGATAGATTGAACTTTAGAGATAGAGACTATAGGATGCATTGGGGATTGGGACATGACAAGCAAATATAGATAAACTGCAAGCAACTTCTAATGAGACATATTGTGCATTCAAATGAGTGAAAGGATTGATGCACACGCTTGTACAAATGAGGTGAAGTCACATGGTGTTACAAATAAGGTACATGCATCGAATCGAGATTGTGAGGCACATACATGCCATATGAGGTACAAGCACAAGTTCATGCAACTGATTTTTACAAGAAGTGTAAAAGAACATCTCTCACTGGAACTATCATATTTACTCATAAGATAGTGTAGTATCGCTAGAACTTAATCATGTAAAATCATCAAAATAGGAACATGTGCCTTAGCCCAACTTGATGCTCTTTTACACATGATCTTGGTTATTGTGGTTCTTTATGCACCTTTTTGAGGGTTTTGTTCATATGATTGTAGAGCATTTAAGTTCTACACAAGTACATTTGGCTCTTTTCTTATATGGAGCCATCTGCATGTCACATGGCTTCTATTCTAGTTAGTGGTGCATTTGGGATTAGTTGCTACTACTACTATATTGTATGCACAGTCCATATGGTTAGCTTGAGCTTTATCCACATTTTTATAACTGGTTCCGACTATTTCTACCTAGTATTTATGGTCCCTGCTCCCTTTGGACCCATTTCTTTCTATTGGTACCTAGCACTCTTAGTTTAGACAATCAACTTGGAGTTTCTTTGCGAATATTGTGTTGTTCACGAGTACATTTAGCTACATTTAGCTGGCACTCATGATCTATCAATTTGGCATGAAACCTATACCATCCTTTTCTTTTATTTTTTGCAAGAATGCTTTTCTTTGGTGTTTCTGGTCCATTATTGTAACATTGTGATCCACAATGAATAGATAGTCAGTCATTACTTTCTTGGTTTTCTACCTTGACATTTATATTTTGGTCGTTTTTATTTTATGTACATTCATTAACATTTTGTTCCTTTTTTTTCAGCTTCCTCTTTGGCGTATTACATTTTTGTGTCATATTCTTCAATATATGCATTTATTTAGTTTCTACCCAGGAGCAACATTTTCTTTATTCCAACATTTAGGATGAGGTCCTTTTGTGTAGGGAGAGTTATGGACCATATCATGCACAAGGTCATCTATATGGACCATGGGTCCCCACTCAATATTTTTCATTTGGACCATACAATTTGGGGCTTTGGTCCGTCATTTATTATTTGACGTTTATTAGAGATCATAGACTCTAGTACCTAAGTTGTAGCCTTGGACATTTTCAATAGTCCTTGGAGCATCAGTCTCAATGCTTAATGATTAGAGACTACTGTCTTGTTCAAAGAGTAGCTTTATCATCATTTGTCATGCTTCAATACGTTGATCTTCAATATTGTCATTCAGTATTCTTATGGAGATTGTCATTCAGTTACTGCTCTACATTTATATTTCTCTTAACATTCACAACATTCTATTTGTTTATGTTCCCCAACTTGATTTGTTGTAGCAAATCTTGCACACGTCCTTTTCATGCCACCATCAAATGAATTTCAAGGAATTCAAAGATTATGTTGTGTTTTACCATTCGTGCCTCTAATTTGAATTTGGGGTGTTACTAGCTTAATTTGGGCTTTGCAACCATTATTACAATTCTTGCCAATCACAAATATAGCATGGCTGGTTAGGCCTCTTTATTGACCAAATTGCCAAGCTAATCCTATTCTGATTTCGCACCTTGGCTACATTTAGCAAAGCTTATTGTTGTGCACATGGGCTAATTACATGTAGGACATGACATTTGCCTACTTAAGCATTTTTGTCCTCAAAAATTAAGACCGTGTAGATTTTCGTCAACTGTCATGCTCCAAAAGACTTTTGGCAATTTTCAAAATTTTAGGCCACCTCTTCATATAGGAATGAACTTCCTATGTATGGTCTTCAGTTGGCACCTTTTCCTTTGATGATTTGGTAGTGTTGTATTTGCTTTCCATTTCATTACTCTTTATCACAAGGCCCAACTACTGCCTCTAGTTCGACTACCAACTTCTCTTCTTCATTCATTGGTGGTAGTTCGGCCACTATTTGTGAACATCCTTGTTAGTATGCTCCTTCAACAAAATTACATGGAACATGTTGTGCATTTTCTTTACGATCAATAGATATAATTTATATGCTAGTTTTCCAACCCGTTTCATGATCTGAAATGGTCCCTAAAATCGAGTAGACAAGTTCTCACTTCGGGCTTTCCTCAATACCGATTGATAGTAAGGTTGTAACCATAAATACACATAGTTACCTTCATGAAACTCAGGAAATGACCAAAGCTTGTCGGCATAATATTTCATCTTTTGTTGAGCCTCTCGCATATGGTTCTAATTTGCCTTGAGAATGTTTTGCATATTTTGCAACTCACCTGCTATTGTTGCTACTGTTTCATTTGCTAATTCCATGTCGATTGGTTTAATTGGTTCAACCATATAATGCATAAAACATGGTCATTGCGGTAGACATGTGAGGCTTTCAATTGTAACTAAATTCAACTAAATGCAACCAATCAATCCATTTTATATGTTGATCTTTCTGTTTTTCCGTCGGCGGTCTCTGGATGGAATGCAGTGACACAAGTTGGTCTTTAACTTGTCCATCATCTCCTTCCAAAACCGTTTAGCAAATCTCAGATTTTCTGTCAAACACTATTTTCTTTGGTAGGCTAGGCAATTTGAAGACATTTTTGAGGAATAGCTTTGCCACCTGTGTTGCACCTCAAGTAACTTTATAGGGTATGAAGTGAGCATATTTTGCCGATCCACCAACACATATATCCTGTTATATTCTCCATATGTTGTCAGAAGAGATGGGATGAAATCCATACTAATGCTTTCCCACTGCGGGGAAGGAACAAATAGTGGATGTAGCAACACAAGTTTCTTAACACGTTCTGCTTTGTTGACCTGACATGACATATATTCCCAAACCATTCTATATACGTCCTGCTTCATCCCTGGCCATTTGAAAAGATTTTTAACTTTTTGATAGGTCTTCAATATTCTAGAATGACCAGCACTAGGAGACTAGTGTAAGTCATCAAAAGTTAGAGGAATCAACCTTGATTTTGGCACAAGAACTATCCTTTTATTGTCATATACCAAAATCCTATCCTTGAGTTGATATTGAGACTGCTTTCGCATTTTGGGTCCATTAAGTCTCCCATGATTTGCCTCATAGTTACATTCTTGATACACTCATCCATGATGACGGATTTAGGATGCATCTTTCGAACATGCTGCAAAACCCTTGTAAAGCTCGATCTTGTCTCATGGACATGCAATTTTCTTCTACCTCTTGGAAAATGGATAAATACTCTTCCAAGAATTTGCCTGTATTACACATTTGCATTCTTCACAACCTTGATAAAGCATTAGCAGCTTGATTTTTCTTGCCCTTGCCCTTGAGGTATTTGATAGCAAAGTCATATGCTTGAACTTGTGCTAGCCATCTCTTCTATTCATTAGTAAGCTACTTTTGACTCAAAAAAGATTTTCATGATCACTTTTAATGATAAACTTTGACCCATAGAGATAATGTCGCCATGTTTTCAAAGCATGAACTGTAGCCAACATCTCCTTGCCATTTGTAGGATATTACATCTCCTTGTTAGTCAAATTTCGACTTTCATAAGCAATCACACCATCCCTTTGACTTAGTATAGCTCCTAATCCGCTACCACTTGCATAGATTGTAACTTTGAATGGTAAATCGAAATTGAGTTGTACCAAAACTAGGGCATTAACCAAGGCTTCTTTCAATCAAACAAAGTTTTTTTGAGTGTCAACGTTCGATAGAATTTTCCCCTTTCTTAACAAATGTGTGAGTGGTGCTGCTATCTTTGAAAAATGAAAATAAATTGCCGATAGTAGGATGCAAATCCCAAGAATCCTCTTAATTGTTGCAAAGTTTTAGGACTCTTCCAATCTTTAACCACTTCGATCTTGCATCGATCCACCTTGATGCCCTCTTTTGTCACTATATGCCCTAAATACTCAATCTCCTGTCGAGCAAACTCACATTTTGATATCTTAGCAAACATCTTGTATTCCCATAACTATTCTAAAACCAATTTCAAATGATGGGCATGTTCTTTTAAGTTCCGACTATAAAGCAAAATATCATCGAACAATACCAAGATAAACTTATACAAATATGGCCCAAAAATTCTATTCATCAATGTTTGGAAAGTAGTCGATGCAGTGGTTAAGCTAAAAGGCATATGCTCTCTATCAGTTTAGAAAGCGGTCTTAGCATTGAATCATCAAACATTGCACAATATTGGTACACTTGCTGGAATTGTTGCTATTTATGTTATCGCTTAACCCACTTTTTGAAATGTTTGACGTAGAAAACTGTGAGGTATCAGATCGAGTCTTTGGAGCTCCAAACATGTTGTAAGATGCATTGATTGAAGTAACCGCCCGCTTATGGAATTGTCTAGTTGTCAAAGAATATTTCTATTTGTGAACCAGAGCCAACTAGAGCTAACTTCATTGCCGATTCCAAAGTTGTACATCTAGCTGCTTCAACGTCGGCTCCAATCTTGGTTGCAAACCATGAATATATCAGAATAAATGTGCATTTTTGTTCGACTTTCATGATTATATTGTTGGTATTTATCCAATTTATGTAACCATTCATCCACATCAATGCTATGTGTATTACCACCAAAATTTGGCATGTATATTTCTTGAAATCATTGCCATCTTCCTTTGACCCTTGATTCTTTTGCACCCGTAATGTGGGTATTAAAATTCACAGCACTTCGATAGTGAGGTGGTTGTTTGTTGTAGGATTTGAGTTCTTGTCATACCCACTGTTGTGAATTTTGACTAGCATCAAGATTAAAATGAGTTTCAATAGGTCGTTGTCAAAAATCATTCGGTGAAAACATTATGACAAGTTGGTTGAAACAAAATAGGCTGCCCTTGTTGTTTCACAACGCCATCATCCCTTCTTGATTATTATTACATGTCCTTGATTCTCAGACGTCGTAGCAATTAGAATGGTGACGGATTAATATTAGTATCACCTAGATTAAGATACCAAGATTTAACCTTGTTACCAAGATTTTGGTTAGTATCTTGTTTTTGTGAAGCATTACTCATTATGGATTCAAAACGTGACATCATCGTTTCCAACATTTCTCCCAGTTTCAGAAATCTGGACATCAGTAGATGGTTTCAGCTATTCCACAAGAAGTATGCAATTCCCGGCAGTCTAAGGAAGGCTTCTTCTAACTCTTTCTATCGTTTTCTAACAGAAAACGGAATTAGTAGATCTGCAAACCATTGGCATCAGAACTCCATTTTAAAACTGATGTCTGATATCTATTGGAAAAGCAAATATTTCAAAAGCAAAACTGATTTCTGATTTCAAAAGCAAATATTTGGAAAGGCCTTAGTCTTTCAGAAATCAGAAATACTTCACGGAATGTGCATCTTAGAATCGGCTATCAGAAATAGCCTGATTGAACTATGATATATCTTGGATTGTAATCATTCCATCATGTCCACCATTCAATTAGGTTTTAGTTAGTATTAAATACAGAAAAAAATAAAAATTTGCGATCCGGATCGCAGATCGCTGACGTTCCGGATTGCACGATCCAGAACGTTTTTGCAGTGGATCGTGATCCACTGCAACTGTGGTTCCAACGTGCACCTCACTAGTAGTAATATCTTCAATACTATATTGTATGGTGGTTAAAACTTTACTTAATATTTCTCGTGTTCCAACGTGCACCTCACTAGTAGTAATATCTCACCGGATCGCACCATCCGGAACGTTTTTGCAGCAGATCGCGAACCGCTGCAACTGTGGTTCCAATGTGCACCTCACTAGTAGTAATATCTTCAATACTATATTGTATGCTTAGAAGCCCGTTCCGAGCAAAATGGGCCGGAACGTTCCGTACGTTAGGGAACGTACTGGGTCGGAACGAATTCATGTAAAAAAGAAACAAGGCATCAAAGTGCCACCTGCTGGCCGTTATCTTCCTTCTTCGCGATCTTCCTTCTTATAATATATTGAGGGACACTTATAATGCACTGAGGGACACTACAGATCAGAAATCGATTTCAAATCATTGTTCAAGACGTAGGTTCAAGACAAGACATATATCCAAGCTAGAATCGTTGTATCTTGATACATTGAATACAGTCATCAGAGGAAAGAGGCTGCTAACCAAAAAAACAAACTACTATAAAACAAATGTCAGTTTCAACGTCCTGCATATTGAAGATACTACTACAACATATTGATGACGCATGGAAAACCAATTACTTCATTGTAAAAGTATAGATGCAAAACCTAAGCTGCAACATCAAAAACACATTCTATTATGACTCAGAAAACCCTTGGTTACCATTCAAAATTCTTTGTTGCATGTAGTCAATTTTTCATCAAAGCACATTTCTTCAAAATCCTGGCCTACATTTCAAAGACTTAACACGTTGATCTTGAGTGGCTTTCGCCATGATGCAAATTTAAATCAAGAAACTGCCTTCAAAAAAAGTGACTACATTGCTTACAAAAATTGTTTTTGCCATTTGCTATTACGTTTGCTGCTTTCAGTTGTTGTGTACGCACTTTTTTGGACATTCATGGATATTTGTGATCCAAGCTCAGGCTTTCTAGCAAAGATTTTGATGCTGATAAGAAAATAGGATATCTTTGTATCTAAATAGGACAACGCTATGTATCTTTGTATCTAAATAGGACAAAGCTATGTGTCTTTGTAAAAAAATGTATTTTAAAAAAAAAAAAATTGGAGTCCCCTTCCAGAACGGAACGCGTTCCAGAACACATTCTGTTCCGGAACGGCGGGCAACTAAGACTGTATGGTAGTTAAAAATTTACTTGATATTTCCCGTGTTCCAACGTGCACCTCACTAGTGTCAATTTTACTTTTGACTACACTGAAATCCGAGGCGAAATAGGAAAGATTTAACCATTCAAATTTTAGTTAAAGAAATAAGGAATTGAATAAACTTTAGGCAGTTTTATCAACCATGTTTGATAAAATTTAGATTTTATGAAACATTTCGATTTGCTGCAACTATGCTTAAACTTATAGACAAGAAATTCGGCCAAAAGTCTTGCCAAAAATAGAGACAAACGGACAGCAAAAACATTAGTTAACTACATTTGGAGAAGTTTCACTAAAAATGCCATAACTTTCTTATTACGTCTCCAAATCAAATAGTACCTCCCAAAAGCTAAGAGAAAGGGCTACTATCTAAAACAAGAAATCACACAAGAAATAAAGACTAACAGGTTAAAGCAATCTGGAAAATGAAAAACAAAGAAACTAGTGGAAAGAAACTCTACTAAACTTTAAGAAAACACCAAATTTAATGGGCAAAGGATCTAATGCTCTGGTACCAAAATATACATGTGCCAATCTTAGCATTCAAAGATCTAATCCATTCTTAAACAGCAAATTAGCATGGCAACAAGAAATAAATAAATTTATCAAGAAATCAAGAAACTAGATAAAATTGGCAAATCTTCACCAAATTAGGCAAAGTAAGATAGCACTCTTAATCATTATTGATCATTGAATACATTGGGCCTGAATCTAGAGCATGATCAAGCTCTAATGTGATTTCAGGCACATGAACCACAAAATACATCAAGAAAGCTCTCAAAGAGAAGCTTCAAGGACATAGAGAATTCAAAAATGACAAATGTAGATCAGCCTCCAAATTAGCATGCCTCCTCTATTTATAGTGGTCTTTTGTGCCTCTAATTTGAATTTGGGGCCTTATTAGCTTAACTTGGGTCTTACATCCACTATTACAATTCCTGCCAATGACAAATATAGCGTGGTTGATTAGGCCTCTTTATTAACTAACCTGCTAAGCTAATCGTATTCTAATTTAGCAACATGGCTACATTTAGCAAAGCTTATTGTTGTGCACATGGGCTATTACATGCGGGACGTGACAAAGAATTGATATTGAGATATTGATTTTGAAACTATGTTTTCAACTGCTTTTGTAGATTCAAGGTTCCTTCTTATTGAGGCTACATCGAAAATTGAAAAGATTGAGTTACCTTTGTTATCTTCAGCAGAGGTTGGAGACATTCTTCCATTTCTCATCTTACGCAAGTTTCCATTTGAAGCTCTCTTTTTACTTAGCTGCCCCTTTTATAGGCTTTTTGGGTTTGGTTTTCTTTTGTTTACCTATTTTCACGTCTTATTGTTCAACTTGATGGATTTTATCCAATTTGAATTGTAAAAATTCATGACAAATTACAATGATGCAATTTAGGTGAAGATAGATTCTTTTTTTGAGGCATTGTGATATAAAACAAAGAAATGATCATTGAATCTAAGTAGCAATCTTTATGGTATGAAACAAGAATAGGGGCAAAAAGAACAAGTAGAAAACTACACACACACACACACATATTAGTACATGTTAAGGGAGCATATGAATGTCTTCGAATAAGAAAAGACATAGAGTCTAAAGCTAATAGGAAGAGACATTAGCAACTCTATATAAATACAATATGGTGCTAGGACCATGTACGACAAATGATGTATATGTGCTCTCAGCTGAGACGACTAAAGAGAGTTGTGAGATAGGCTCTTGAAGGAATCATGGTAGGAGGAGCCGATGTAGTAGAAGAGTGTTGATGACGATTGTGCCTTTGACTCTGATTTTGGCTAATATAGGATCTCTGAATGTGAGCACTCGTGGTACGTTTGGAGGCTGTAGTTGAGAGAGAGAGAGAGAGAGAGAGAGAGAGAGAGAGAGAGAGAGAGAGAGCTTCATTGTTAGCGTCTTTTCCATGCCAAAAGGCATATAGGACAAAAGGTACATGTCAAGTGTGTGTGCAAATAGGAGCGTATAAAACGTCTCCAGTAATAGTAAAGAAAAATGTACTAAGTATGACTGCTAATATCACAAAGTGAAACTAGAAATGAATATCCTACTATGAAAACCAATGAACATTAATAATGGTGTAACATGTTGTTGTCAAAATCTTGCTGCAAGAAAGATGTAATGGGTACAAATGAAGGTAGATCCAATATATGTTGTGGTCGTTGTCTATGAGTGTGCCTCCTCATGATGTGATTGATAGCTCTATGTATAGCCGGACTTTGAATAGTACGTCGTCTCTGGTCTTAGTGTCGCGAAATATCACCATCCTCGCTATCATCTAGGTCTGGATCGATCCGTGATCTCTTGTGAGAGAAGGACGTGATCTGGTGCTGGATGACGGAATGACTCAGTTGATTGCTTGACATAGATCCTGTCGTAGTAGGAACATCTTCTTGACCATGAGTGCAACACATCGTGAATCCTCATATGTTATAATGGATCTCAATGTAATAGGTACATCCTAGATATCTCCCTTTGATCTCATAGTACATCGGGCATATGAATAAGAAATGTTCCTTAGTCTCCACCTTGAATAGGGAACACATATGACAAATCCTCTCCTCACGTGGGATACTCTAAAAGCATCCAATCTCAATCTCAAGCTAGTGCAATGATACCCGAAACTGATGCACTACAAATCTCAGACCATGCGATAATCCAAAGATAAATAGTGTGGTAGCACTGGGAACCCTACTATATCCCTCTCCAATAAATGAGTCCGATAATAGTCGAGTTTAACCCCTAGCTGGCCCTGCCATGCTTGATCAAGATATGCTCTATATAATCATCGTCTAATGTAGTCATGGGTACTCGATGGGGGATCTGTGATAGAAATGCCAAGTATGTCAAGTAAACGAGAGGCCTGAGACAACCATGATAGTCGAAAACCCTGACTATGCAGATACGGAGATGAGGTGAGTGGTACTGTGTACATGTGTGTATCTCTGCTCATCCAAGGAGAACAATCTAACTCTCTAAATATAGGTGATCAGCCGAAAGATAGCGTCCAATTGTAAATGTGAAATTGCAAACTCCACCAGAATGATATAATGTGGGACAGAGGGCTTCGCTCGTATCATATGTGATAACATAAGGATCTGTAAGCATGAGATAGTAGCCCAATAAGATGAAGTAAGACCTATACACCATGCCTTTGATGTGTATAAAGTTGTGGGGGTAACAAGAGTATCAAAGGGCTGATACTTACTTAGCACATCCCAAAAAAACTTTTGGAAACAAAATCTCTCTAATTGGACAAGGGAGGCATGACCCTTCCCAAGTCTAGCTACAACAGCCTGCCGCATACCAAATATAAGACCGGTAAAGATGATCCCTAGGTAAGTGTAGCATGATACAACTTCTAGCTGTTGTCTAGCAAAGATAAGCTCCTGTTGTTGCACGAAGGCTTTGGAGGTATTGAAGAACATAATCTTGGTCTTGGCAATATTAACTCCTAGTCCCCATTTGGTGCAAAAGGCATGAAGACTGTCTAACTGTTTATGTAGACCCTCTCTAGCCATAGAGACTAGAACCACATCATCTACATAAAGGAGGATAGCAATCAGAATATCCCCAAGTATGCAACCCGTACCATCACACTGCTCAATGACTCTCTTAAGCTGATCAATATATAATCCAAATAATGTGGGGGAGAGGGAGCAACCCTGCTTCAGCCCAATGGTACTCCATATATGATGTGATATGCCAGTGTCACTCAAAAAACAACCAAGGACTTGCTCCATCACCGCCAAGACTATATCACTGGAGAAGCCAAGATCACATAATCACTAGATGAGAAGTGAGTGAGGGACAAAATTAAAGGCTTTCTTGAAGTGAACAAAACAAGAATAAACCTCTTGGCTTTCTCTATGATAACTCGAAGAGTCAAGACATGGTCTGCAGTGGAATAATGAGCTTGAAAACCAGCCTGGCCCAATGCATGTAGTCGCCTGATCTTTGCTTCTAAACTACCCAAAGATTGGAGAATATTACCGTACAACTTTGCAATGACGTGCCCGATCATGATGGTGCGATAATTACCAGGATATATGGGGTCACCATTTTTGTGAATGGGGTGGATAATGTTAGTGCTCGACGAAGAATGAAAGCCAGAAACAATTGCTCGATTGAGTAAAGTGACTAGAGTAGGTGAAAGTATGGTTGCAACATGGATCAACAATTGAGGTTCAAGGTCTTCTATGTCTTCATTCTCTTGAGGGCCTCTAGGACCGTGAAGAAGGTGAATTCATCTGGGCATGGGGAGATGGATATGGGAGAGCCACTGGGTACAATATATAACTAGGTAGCATATGTGGTCTAGATTTGTAAGTCATCAAGGAGGGAAGGTGGGGCACAAGGGATGAACGCACGCTAGAAGGCACTGGTGGAGGAACTATATAGAGAATCGATGAGGAATTTACCTTCATGTTCTTCATAGGCACGGTTTTTACAATGGAGATAATAGTGGAGAGATCAACGAGCGACATGAAGAGGGGGTGGTTCATGGAGGCGACTCGAGAGCATGGGCAACACGGAGGTGCAAGGAGCGACATTTATCATCAAATTAGGGAGGCCGAATAGGACAAGATGATCAAGAACGTCCGTAGTATTACAAAGCTATGTGAATTCAACTCAAAGCACACCAAAGTAGGCACCAAATATCCACTTTATTGATTTCTCTTCCAAGTACATGGCAAGCTACAAACATAAACACATAAGAGCACTGCTGCTAAGTCTCCTCCCAGTCACCTGCTGCATAGATTATGATGAGGAATGCCTCTCTAGGCTCACTTATACATAATCCTCATGCACCCACTTAACCCTGACCCTTTCCTAACGTCGACACATGGCAAGCCCCATGCACAATCGACACTTGGCAGTACCCTGACACATTGGCAAGCAAGTAGGAGGACCGTCTGACCCGTGAAATGCGCTGGACCAAGTGTCCCAATGAGCTTATGACATGTGTCCTATTGATTGGTCAACTCTCCTACTTTTTAGGAAGTTAGTCCAGCAGCCTCTAAATTAAGACCAAGTATCCTATACCAAATATAAGCAGGACAACAAGTTACCAAAAACCTGCTATTTACATTTTCACAAAAACACAACAGGCGGTGTGAGCCATTCTAATATTTACAATTCACAATTTACAAGTCCGACGTGTTCACATTGAGGCAGGAACATAAGTACATAACACGTAGAGTTTTGATGAGAAAGATAATGAGGCGTAAGAAGAGGAGGTGAGAAAACCGGCTTGTGACTCCAACGGATTGTCCTGTGGAAAGTGGTGTAGTAAAAAAGTAAGAGCCTCTTGATAGATTGCGACATAAGGGTGGGCAAAGGTATATTTGGGTGCAAGGTCAATGAAGGAATGGGGTGGAGGTGGTGAGGTTGGTATAGAACTCATATGGAAGGATAAGAACGAGTAATCGAAAAGTGTTTTGGGAAGGATCTGGAAGTGTGATATCAATGGGATAGAGGATGGTGGCCCCATGAGCTAGTCAACAACAGTGTCCACCACTATGAGGATGGCATGTGTAACTGCTTGAATAAGGCCAACAAGCTAGGCCATTTTAAATGGCTAACTCATGGGATTCACCAACCTGTAACAATTACTCTCCATATCTGGTGGTAGGACCCAACGAGTCATCTGAAATCCTAGTAATTCCCACATAATCACAATCAATGGCTCATATGTATAACTAATCAGTAACTTCATGGAAACCGACTTTTCTTGATGTGGTTCTAGCATTAAAGTTGCCAGTGAGAAGAACATAACTTGGGTTTGAAAATCGGACAATGTCTGTTGATAGATCAGCTAAGGAGAACCAATGTCCCCCGCAAAGTTAGAGGACTTTGGAGGAAAGGAGCAAGTTGCAATGAAGAAATCTCTGTCCAAATTGATATCATGTCTTGAGATACGGACCCAGATGCAGCGTGCGAACTCGTCATGCTTGATAAACTTCAGTACGGAATGTAATGATTCTTTGTATAAGCATGCAATTTCACCCAAGTCTCTCTTTCAGTTGAGTTGATGATTTTGGTGTGACGAGAATATGTTGAGGTTGCTTCAACATATTTACTTCCATTTGTGGCTTGTTGTTGACTGCCTTGAGAGAGAGAGAGAGAGAGAGAGAGAGAGAGAGAGAGAGAGAGAGAGAGAGAGAGAGCTTATCAATGTCTTTTAATGCCAAAAGGCACATATGACCAAATAAGTAGATCTCAAGTATGATAAAAGCACCTCTAGCTAGTTGGATGGGTCTTGGTGCTATGAGATGCCAAAGGCTATTGGGTAGAGGATTGATCTAGGATGCTGTTATGGGATTGAATCCTAGACTTTGGAATGAGCTTGCATTAAGCTCTAAGGTTGGGTGGTCAGCTACATGTCCAGATCTTTAGCATTTTTACTACAAAGTTTGGGCCCATTTCAGGTTAGATCTTGAGGATCTATGACAGGTGAACATCTTTCATCCATAGAAATTCCAGCCCTAAGGGCTTCCTTAGGAGTCCCTTTGATCACAAGTAGTCTATTTTGGGAATTTTGCTTGCGCTCAAATCTTTTCTTTTAGGCATTTTATCTTCCGATAGCTACCCCTTGCACATCATTCAAGGTTAAAAGTAAGCTCATTTGTGAAGACTTTTGCCTTCCTATGCACTTATAGGCTTTGGGAAAATTATAAGGCTCTAAACTGGCAACAAGTATTAGGATATCTGTACCCAGAACCTCCAATATTTAATAACCCTTCAGTGTTGATATCTAGCAGATATGAAAAAAGGGCACTACTTCTTTGTGTTAAACCCGGCAGATACCTTGTTAATAACCCTCAATACCTGCCCCAAAATCAATAACTGAAACCTTGCATTTTCTATGTTAGTAATACTTGTGACCGCCGATTATGAAAATTCAAATTTTTCATATAACTTGACCTAGTGGATATAGGAAAAAGTTGATTCTCGCCCAACATTGCAAGTTACCTCTTGGATTAAGACCCTGATTTGCATCCTCCTATGCACTGATAGGCTTTTGGGAACTCACCTTTTAGTTGGACCTTGTCCTCCAATGCACTGGAAGGCTTTGTTATTATTACCTGCGAAAAATATTGAGGGCAATGGACTCATGGTTCATCATCATGGGATCTTATATTCTCATCTTGGTTATCATAGGGTCTAGATCATTGTTTCATTATTTACGTGTTATCTATCAAGAAAATTCTTTACATAGTATTCTTGTGCATAAGACACATAGGGCCATACATAAGTGTCTTTATTGCGAAAAATATTGAGGGCAATGGACTCATGGTTCATCATCATGGGATCTTATATTCTCATCTTGGTTATCATAGGGTCTAGATCATTGTTTCATTGTAGAGTTACGTGTTATCTATCTAGATAATTCTTTACATAGTATTCTTGTGCATAAGACACATAGGGCCATACATAAGTGTCTTAATGGCGAAAGTCCTTATCAAGGCACATCACATTCTCACATACGTAATCATACTACATAAGCCAAATTCTTTGACCTATTTATTGCAAAAATAAGGTAATGCCTTACACCATTACAAGTCCCCTAAACTTCTTGAGCGACGAATTAGTCAGTTCCTTACAACTATTCAACATCCACGCCAACCAGGTGAATGTGAAGTACAACAAATCACTTCACAATACATTGTACATGCCTGCAATTAATAAGGCCGTAAATGTGCACAAATTCCCCCCATCAACAGGATAACGTATTAATCTCCAATGACAATAGGTAAAATAACTTAGGGTGTTGCACTTAAGAGTCTATTAAATTCTATTATATCTGGAAAGACAATGAAATATCTGCAAGAGTGCGTTTGAAGGCTCAAAAGCTTGCTGGCACTTGCATTTGATGATGGTAAAAAAATATTCAATATCTTTTTTAACATGCTAAGGCACCTACTCTAGGAGTCAATGTTTTCAAACAGTATCAAATACTTAATGCCATGTGCAATACTATACTTGTCTATGTCTTCAACAGATCTGCTCTAAATGCAGATATTTACCTTATTGTCCACCATGTGCACCAACTTTCCAACTTCACTTTCTTCAGTGATTCCTTTCACATTCTTCAGTAGCTTAGCCTCCACATGGTGCAAAAACATAAATCCAGAAATAATGGGTGCAACAAATTCCTTCATTCCAATGCCTCATTGCATGATCCTTAACCATTGAACTGACAATGTGTGTGAATCTTATCATTTGCCAGAAATCCTGACTCACTACTATGGTGAAGGGATTTGGAAGACCTTTGATTGAACATGCCTGGAATTTGAAACATTTTCATATTGACAATACCCTACCAGTAGTCAAACCCTCTCAATCTGCTGTCCAGTAGATCAACTGCAGATGTGTGTAGTGCTAGTGAAATTGGGTCTCGTGCTTAAGCACATCTTGCACTAGATCCTTAGAAACCCATTTTGAGGTTTTGGGGTTGGAATGTACTGTTATCTTCTGTACAGTACGTTCTGCAATGTACTGCCCCAAAACATCTTGAAAAGTTAATTAAAAAAAACTACAAAAAAGTCTTTTGTTTTCCCTTTTCTGCCTCCCATAATTTGAAAGCTCAATCGCGTGTAAAGTGAATCCCTTGAATGAGCAATGAATCCATCAGTCAACTTTGTGATTACTTCGCACTCTGGAATCTGGTTAGTTACTGCAATGTCTTTCGTAGTGATTCATGCAGCACACACCATTTTTGCAAAAAACCAAAACCAAACCAAATAAAGAAAATGAGCCATTGCAAGTGATTGTACTATATGCACGATTTATGCAGCCGTCGAAAATGATACTGTGTGTGCGTTGTTTATTGCGATTTCTTTTCTTTTGTTTGTTGACTCCTACTTGATGTGCAGCTTTATAATTGAAAAGCAGTAGCGAAAAAAAATAAAATTTCAGGGTCCGTTCCGGAATGGCGGAACATTTTCCAGAATGCGTTCTGGAATGTGTCCATTCCGGAACAGGCAACTATAACTAGATATTGGTGAGGAAATTCTTCCATGTGTTTTATGCTTGAAAATCACATTGCATGGCCTGATGACTTTACTATTCCTCCACAGATGTGCAGGTGTGATTCCTATATTTTGGTAAAAATGTTGAGAAATCACAATAATATGAAAAGTGGCATTCGTACATCTTTGGGTTGGTGGTGCATTTCCCTTATTTCACCTTACATGTTGGCTTGGGCTTTTGACTAGTGGTTTCTATCGATACTAAGGGATCAATTGTCAATGTTATTATGCTCCTTTCGCTTTTCTTTGATTTACGGGTTGGTGTAAGCTTGACAGTACAAAAGACCCTAGCTGTTACTCAGGACAATGTACACAAGGTAGACTAAATTGTCTCTGACATGCTAGCTTGCAATGATTCTGGAATGAAGTTTAATTTGCTTATTGAAGAGCTAAACTTCCTGTTTGATTATTTCCCATCATTCTAGTGAATATCTGAAAAACTTAAATTTTGAAGTATCTGCTAATAGGAAATTTAAGAGATGCTTTACATAGATTCAGATACAGGTATCGTGCATACATATTACATAGTAGCGAGTAAAACAGCTAACTTCTAGCAAATATTTTCTTGTAGAGATATGCTTAGCTAATCTCCCTACCCAAAAAACAAATGTAGCACAAATTTATGTATTTTAATAAGCTGATGTGGTGATGGTGCATAGGTTATCATTAAGTCAGCACTTTAGCATTTATATATCTAACAAATTGCAATCAGAGAGTGAAATTATGCTGCCATAGTCAAGGTTTTTGATCAAGAGATGAAACTGAATAAGAGAAGGAATCACCTGGTGTATGTCAGGTGTTGGCAAGGTTAAAGTCAGAGGTTCTTGAAGATAAACGACTGCAATTATTTCGAGCAATGTACTCTAGTATTGTTGGAGGCATCACAACTGACCCTGCAGCCATGATTATTCCTCTTGACGACCACATGGTCCATAGGGGCCATGGCGTCTTTGACACTGCCATTATTGCTGACGGGTAACAATACTTCTGAATCATTTGAGATCTTCTTTTATAAGACCTTGTTCTGGATACCACTTCAAGCTTCCCATGGATCTACCTAGTTTTCTGGAACATACTAGTGTTAGGAAATTATATCTGAAAGTTGTTCAAATGAGGGCCTCTGAAATGCAAGCAATGTGTGACATTAGAGCTTTGTATGAGGGTTTCAAGTATCAATTTAATTGGCTTGTGTTTTGTTGTCAGTTTGCAACTTTTGATTAAGGTTACTCATGTAGGTACATTGATATCAATAATTACACTTTATTGAAGACTAGCAGTAGTTTTGCTACTAAACATTAGTATAAAGAGTCAATATTGAATAGAATAAGTCAGAGCTCCCTGGTCTATTTGGTATAGTGAAGTCTATGGACTTCAAATACTCTACAATCACATGTATCACAAAATCTAGCTTTCTAAAATCTCAAATATCTCTTATAAGCATAAATTTGAATGACTTTTATTGGTTGGCTTTGCTCTTTAGTGCTTGCCTTTATCATCTCCCCTTGCGTGCAAAGAAGTGATAGGAACTCAGCACATCAGTCCGTTTTATATTGGGTAATATCCTAGACTACATCTCTACGATTTTTACATGCTTACTAGTCTGTAATAAAGTACTTGACATTTAGCAATTGCCAATTGCATGATCAAATTTCAACGCCTACTCAAGTTAAACAGAATATCAACTCTCAAAAGTGTTCCATTTGTGAGAAAACAAACAAACTCTTTGATTTTCTTGCAGTGCCAGTCGTCACTTCTGTTACAGTCTCCTCTTTTGCCTCCAAGCAACTGATGGAAAGTTTACATAGTGTTCTTTCTTTAAATGAAGCAGGACATGTGTTTGTGCTTGCTATTTGCTCCAACTGTTGAGCATTGATGATGTAGAAGCTGTCAGAAAACCGACTTGTTCATAACAAGCAACCGAGATAAGATTCCTACTGTTGTTAGACAATCGCCATTCAAATACATGGAAGAGAACACACACAACTATGATGAAGCAATGATGAGATGTACTCCAACTATGTCCCATTGCAAATGGACTCTACTAGGGCACTCAAGGTGGACAATATGGTTATGGGCTGTTTGGGCTTCTCTGCTGACCTAGTATTACTCTAGCACCTCAAGTTTTGGGCTCATTGTTGAGGAATCTGCAACTTTACACTTTCTTAAATCTAATTAATTTCAGCACCTGAATTTTGCACCCTAATACTAACATCATACAACTTTTGGGTCCCAAATGACATAAACATGATAAATTTACATCACATGAATTCAATACAGTAACATGAGATTCAATCCTTGTCCAACTTGTATCTATGCATGAAAGGGATGATTCAAGACATTTTGGGTGGAGTGCATAGGGGTGAAGCGTCCTATGTTCAAGAACTTGCAACACTTTCCTACCTTTGTAATTCTCACTCACCTTCCACTCATCATTAAGAAAAATACATAATTATACTTTTATTTTCCAAAAAGTTGAACTATTGTTGTTGTAATAGAGCTAAAGACGAAACAATTTTTGTGTGTGTTTGTGACAATGTTAAAACATTATCTAGGCTTGTGATTTGTAGTTTCAACATAACATTGCAAACTTATCAAATAACAAGGATTGAGTTTATAGTTGATTTCAATTACTTCATCATCTTTCATTGATGGTACCTTCTTTCATCAAGAATTTAATCTCTTTCTGTCTTTTTAAAAAAGAAAACTCGTGCTCCGAAAAGGTCGGAGTGGTGCATGACCTACTATTTGTTCATAGCTATTATCTGCCACTGCATCATACTGATTGGAAGTATTAGGCTTGACAATGTCAACGTTGGCTTTAGCCCTTTAGCTTTTGAAAACAGTAGGTTATTACTCTTTTGATTTATCTTTGACAGCCTTAGTCTTCTTCTTTCATCTGCCAATTTGAGTTGTTCTTTTGAAAAGTTAAATGAAGCACTGCTACATTGAATTTTGTTTAGGGGTCCTTCCAAGGAGCCCGTCTCGGTTAAAAAAACAACAGGCTTTTTCAAGTCATTGCTTGTGTTCCATGCAGTATCATTGAGTTTCTTTCTTTAGACTATGCAAATTCTGTTTCTGTTTTGATGCCTACAATGAGCATGACTTTGAGCTAAGTTTTATTTGTCAATAAAGCTTCGTGGTTGTTGGATTCTTTGTAATAATGTGCATGAAGTACCAGATTTGTTATTTGTTTTATTTTTTTAAATCCATTCTACTTATAGCTATGCAAACACTCTACCCCATGCCCTCAATGATGCATGAGCTTTTTCAAAGAAGATAGGTTTATTTGTCAACGGTGCTTCACAGCCAAATCAATAGTTAGAAATGAGTATTTGATGAAATGGACAATTTATCAGTTTTTACAACTGTTATAGCTGTTGGCACACTCTAGAATCTTTTCTCTCACCATGACAAAGGTGAAAATGCTGTCGACCACATGATTTATACGTTAGGTTAATCTATTGAAGATGGTGATGAAATATGAGTATGAGACATTTAATATCTTTTTTTTTATATGCTATCGAATCATTGAAGTGAGGTTAATATTACCTTTTGGGCCGGATATAGCTTTACATGAAAATATTGATGATTATTGACAAGGCATTGTCATGCTTTAAACAAGTGCTCAATCCTTTATCAACACTGCCTCTACACTCAAAGCTAGCAGTTATTTCATTTTTTCCAACTAGTGCACCTTGAAATTAAACCGCTCAATATCACATATTGCATCATCCATGGTCAGGATAGGGCATTATCATGTTCATATTTTGAATCTTTCATCCGAATGGAGGCATGTATGATGCTTTTTATACAAAAGGTGCGCCATGGGGCATAACTATATGGATACGTTTCATTTTCATCTTTGAAAATAGGTGAAATTGTCATGGTTGATGAAAGTTGTTCCCACTTGAAACTTGGCACTTCATCAATATCTCAATCTGTTGAACACTGAATATGCAAAATCGATCGCTCAAGTTCCTCTTCATGAAAAAGGCATTGATTGTTGAGAAATTTGCCCTATCAATGATCTATCCTTGTCATCCAACATATTTTCTTCCTTGGTCATCATCATGTTGTAGCAACTTTATTTGCAGAACATCAGGTGTTTGTGTCTCCTCTGGATCCTTTTTACTTTGTTCTTTCTTGGTTTGCATTTAACTTTCATCCGCATTATTGATTTTCCATTTTCCAATGTGATGTGTATTTCTCCTTCCAATGCACATTCCAGTGCTTTTTGTAAGGACGATTGTAGATGTACATCCTTCTCCACATCAGCTCTTATGACAGGTTGAAGGCCCAACATGTATCCTAACACATGGAAGTTCTGATAAAAAAATTCAATTACTCAAAGAATTTTATTCAATTCTTGACTATATAGATTGTCAGAATTAGTTTCTAGATAAAACCACACTTTTGGAAACAAATGTTCTTAATTACCCTGATGAGAATTTGAACCAGGAACTTGAATTTGATACACTGATACATTGGAATCTGACATTGACAAAAGACTTGTCAATATTTAGGAAGCTCCTGCCACAAGATCATATATCCATTACTTTTGAAACTCATTTTTGCCATAATCCACCTTCACAAGCTGTGATGCAATCATTTTCTTGAATGTCTCTAATTTTACTTTCTGATCTAAATCGCTTTGCTATAAACAAAAAAAGAGGCACACATTATCTCAACTTGTTAGTGATTGTTTGCTTATGAAGTGCTTTCCTATTTTTGGCATTTGATTGCAGGCAAATAATTGGCTTCTTTTCCACTAGCCAACAAAGTCTCTTCCCAATGTAATGTTTCGACAGCCAATAACTTTGATCCCAAATTTTTTTGTTTGGGAAGGGATTTTTCTCAGTTGGAAAAAAAAAAAGTTCTCATAATGTTTTCCGTTTCATACATATGAAACGTGTTCTGGTCTGTACATATGGAACATATAGAACCAAAAGGTTCATAACGACTACCTATGGAACTTGAAACTACTCAGTGATGTAGCATGTTAAGCTGTTTGGAATCCAGATGTATGATGATAGTGATTGATCATAGTAATGATAATCATGAGACTCTGTAAATATGTGAACAGTTTCTCAAGAGTAAGGACTCCAGGTAACTCTAGTTGGCTAGGAAAATGTAGTGTCTTATTCACAATTTGGTCTTAGGTAAACTTCTGTTGAGGAGAGCTAGCTCCCAAAGAACTTTCTACTAAGCTACATTGACTTCCTCAACAACCTGGTAACTCCTTGTTTTCCATGTTCAAGAGTCATTCCTACTTCAAAATTCTCACGTTAGTAATTGCATTTTGAAGAAAACTTAGCAAAAGGTACCAAAAGAATCAGGAAATTTACATACTGATCATTTGTATAGGAAAGCAAAAATGAGAAATTGGAGTTTTGAATAATTTTGTGTCCATCATTCTGCAAAGGAAGAAACTTGGCAAACTCAGTAACACAATCACTTATAGGTGTCACAGGTGATTTGTTGGTGATGTGAATAGAATTGCCCTCGTCCTCAACGTCTTAGATACAAGTAGCAGCTGTAGCATTGGGAGGCCGCTTACAGTCCCTAGCCTGATGAGTACACTACAACCATAACTTCTTTGAGCAGACCTTAGCCATCTTAGTTGGAGTATATTGTCAAAAGAGCATAGGATGAGAAATAGCAGTTGGGTCTACCAGAAGGAGTAGCAGTAGAATAGGTACCACAGAAGCATACTGTGATTTTGAAAGTTAAGGACCAGGCTTAGATATTTAGGAAGTAGAGATGACCAGATCCTTATATGTCTGCTTTTGGGTGAAGTTGCAGAATCAGACCAGACAAGGTGGAGCATGGGAGAGAGAGAGAGAGAGAGAGAGAGAGAGAGAGAGAGTATACACAAGAAGATCACATAGTCCCTCTTGACAAGTCAAGACCAAACCTTTTGAACCCTTTGTTTTATACCCTGACAAGATTTAAAGAAGCTGAATATAGTCTTATAGTACAAAAGCACCATAAAGTGAAGTTTTAGGACACCCAGCTGTTATCTGCCACCATCCACCAAACAAAACCGCATGAGTTAGCACAGGGAGGAAGACAGGTGTCATAGCTGAGCATCAATTGTTATACATGTCCGAAACTAGATTCACTACATATCAGCTTAAATGCAACTTATTATGAATAGTCCAATCTTCCCTACTAATACTTTAAGATGTCGTAGGTCCTGCCCTAAAAATCACCATATCAGGGCATAGTCATTCACACAGATGGGAAAAGGTCTGGTTTGGTCATAGCAGTCGGTATCAGGGCATATTTGTTCCATGCTACACCAAATGGTACCATGAATAAACGTGGTAGCCAAAGGGCACTATGCCTTGCCTGGGCAAATCCATGCCATTCAAGCTAACCTGGGCAAACCCATGCCATTCAGGTTCACCAAAACAAGGACCGATTTAAACCGAAAAATGCAAAATCAAGCCATTTGTGCAATCGTACTTCATAGTGTGAGGTGTACATTAGGGTATAGGCGTACTATTTGGTATGAGGGTAAATCCATACCGTGCTGACCCATATGATTGATAAGTACTTACCTAGTCTCAAACAAGTACGGAATAGTCTAAGCATTTCCACGCTTTCAGACCTGTCCATCTAGCCTCCCCTCATTAAAATTATGAACATTACAGAGTAAGCTTCAGTTTAATAGACATATGTCTCTTTAATACGCTCAAAAATGCTTAGAAATCTCCTACAGTCATTGTCTCATATCATAGCAAGTGTAATACGTTTGGTGAAAACCATCATAGCATGTTGTTTTAATATACACAATATTAGCCCTAATATTAGAGAGATAGGTATTGTTTACAAATCCTAGTAGTTGATAAAGAAGTGTAAATCCTACATTACCTAGAATGCTCTCAAATAAGTAATCACATGCATTTTCATGTAAGGAACCATGTCCAATGTAATACCTGAATGCGTGTAGAAGATCCCTCCTGAGAAGTAGTCATACTTGCTTACTTAAGGTAGTATTCGTCACCCGTATGTACTTGGTATGGCAAGTTCAAATATCATATTAATGGCAATAGTTTGATAAGGAGATGTTTTCCAGCAGTTAAAAAAAAAGGACCCTAATCTCATATGTCATTTGAGCGTTTCTGAACGAAGCAAAATCGTTAACATTAGCCTATTCGTAATATGCAGCTGAAGTAATCTATGTATATATTGCATTGATTACGCTGTATTGTGCTATGCAAGAGTATTTGAGAAACTAGTATATCATGTAGGGCAGAATTCTGAAAATTGCGACGTTATTGAGCAAAAAGCGACCTTCGGAGTTATCTCGACTTTACATAGTCCTGTAGGCAAGTGTAAGCCTATAAAAAATACTTTCAAACACTGCTGGAAAATATAACTTGAAGTTAGCAATGAAAGGCTGAATTTTCAGTAGTAGGGCGTGAAATAGACCTATCAGAGGTGCGACCTCTTGCTTACAATGAGCATATGCTTAAAAAGTATAAATCTACCTTAGAAGTGGGTGCCAATCTGCACATAAAGAGTATGCTATCGTCAAGCAAAAGCAGCCCGTACAAACTGCATATGTTTTGCTACAGCCTACACATAAAGAGAATTGAAAGCTGTCAAGAGAAGGCATTCATTACAATAGATTATCCAACAAAATCAGCACTTGAAGCTGTACACACATTCCAGGAGGTAGATCGCTGAACCGTAGGGCCAGAAATACCTGTAAATCACCCTCTCTGTTCGGAATGAAGTGGTATTCCAAACCGGAAACCACAAAGCCCTTCTGATCAGCAAAGAGGTGAGAACACCTTGCTGGAAATCCCAGTAGCAAGAGTGGAAAGAAGAGAAGAAGAGCTCAATAAGAGTAGATCAAAAACCTGGGCAAAGGCACAATCGCCACCGTACATAAGAAACTTGGTGACTGCGCATTTCGAGAACCCCCTCTTATTGTATTTGTGCCATAGTGAAACTATATAGGTGAATGAGGTATTGCTCATAATTTGATACTCACATGGTCTAAAAGTTGTAGAGGTGCCATAATCCTTTGAGAATAACACTGTCATACGGTTGAGAAAGTAGGGTAGCATATACAGAGCAAGATTCATGAGAGAGAGAGAGAGAGAGAGAGAGAGAGAGAGAGAGAGAGAGACAGAGAGAGAGAGAGAGAGAGATGAGATAGCGTGAGAGATTGTTGTGTCTATAGTTTTTGACATTTTTGCTCTTATAGGTATCTGTACGAGCTGGATGCACATTTGGACCGCCTTTGTAGATCTGCTGCATCAGCCAGAATTTTCCCTCCTTTTGATCGGTTGACCTTATGGGAAATCTTGATGCAAACAGTAAGTGCATCAAAATGCAGAGAAGGTCTCTTGAGATATTGGCTATCAGCTGGACGAGGTGGATTTAGTCTTTCTTCTTCTGAGTGTGTTACATCCACATTTTATGCTATTGTTTTAGAGGAAAGTCACTTTCCACCACCTCACGGAGTTAAAGTTATTACTTCTTCGGTTCCAATTAAACCACCTCAATTTGCAACGATGAAGAGTGTGAACTACCTGCCAAATGCTTTGTCAAAGATTGAAGCTGAAGATAACAATGCACAAGCAGGAATCTGGTTGGATGATGAGGGTTTTATTGCTGAGGGGCCTAATATGAATGTTGCTTTTGTAACAAGTTCAGGAGAGCTCTTGTTACCTTCATTCGACAAAATTTTGTCAGGGTGTACAGTGAAGCGCGTGGTAGCTCTTGCACAAAAACTCTTGTTAAATGAACAAAAAAGTGATAAAATTGGGGAGCAAAATAAAGCTAACAATGGCAACCATATTCATCATGTCAGAATGGGGAACATTACAGTTGAAGAAGCAAAATCTGCTATTGAGATGATGCTCATTGGCAGTGGCGTGGCCATCATGCCAGTTGTAGAATGGGATGGAATTCCTGTTGGCAGTGGTATGTTATGCTGGTGCCTCTCCTATCTTTGATGTTTTGCATCCTCATATGTATCGGTTTACATCATGAGCCTAGGAAATTTCTGGTTTCTTACGCTAAACTTCAATTTTTTGGCAACCAAAAACATGCTTTTAGCTAAAGAGAACTCAAACCAGGATAGTTTTATCAATATATTGTGGATTCTATTGCCTTGCTTGCAATTAGACCATCTTCCATTACTTGTTATGTCTGTTCATTGGGTTGTCATATATGCATCTATGCACAATTTCTGTATCTTCAACCCATGTCTTTACCTAGGTTCTCATATCTTACCTTTGGATACGCCACACCAAATTCACTGAAAGAAGACATCTGACAGCCAGCTTAGATTTCCATTTGAATTTATGCAGACCCATATGGCTACATAGACTCTTTGTTTAATAAGTTTGGGATAGTTTACAGAAGTATCATGAATTGGCATGCAATGTTCTGGGATCTGGACAAGGTTATGAAAGTCCTAACATTGTTTCATACATATTTATTTCCTGTTTTGTAAAGTTCAAAAGCGACATTTGCTAAATTTTAAAAAACAGAAACTGCGAATGACCCATCGCATGTGATGCATAAGCCCCTTGTAGCAGCTTAAAGAGTATAGATCCCCACTGACATGAATTTTGATGCAAGTAGTAGGTTTGTGCATGCTAAGGAAGATTTAGGGGTCGATAACAAGACAGTCCTTTGTCATCCATAATATTATTTACCGAAGTGAGTTCAAGAAACTTTTTCCAGTTTTGATCCTTGGAAGTGAAATTTTCGTGCAGGTCAACCTGGGCCAGGAACTTTGGCACTCCGTGATCTTCTTATTAAGGACATATTATTGGGACCAGCTTCCCAAAGAACACGTGTAGACTATAGATAGAGAAGCTTTCTTTGTATGGGGCTTTTCCCCTTTTATATTGATTGAAGTCAACAAATGTTTTTGATAGTTATTTGCCTCAGGACAAGGATGTAATAAATTTTGCTTATCACTTTTCCTATTTCTGAGTCATTCATACATTGTCCAACTCCTGTTATGAATTATTCTAAATATACTGGATTAGTGTGCCATGAATAACAGCTTTTCAGTGTAAACTAGCCTGTCATGAATGATTCAATTTTTTATGTTATTGGATCAATCTATGTGTTGTAAATCCATTGCCTGACTGTGACCGAATGAGACAGTTATATCAGAATAAGAAAGATAAGATAGGTAAACAGTCATAATTTTGAAGATCTCTTTTGCAGATGAATGTTTGATGTAGGCTATAAACTCATTCGGCATTCAGTATTTTGTAGGATTTTTAACGCGTTGTACAGCTTAGTTTCTCCTGTTTTGTAAAACAAAAAGTCTGATAACAACTTGAAAACATGTTGGTTGGTAAATTTGCTAGATCACGTGAAGACTCGTTTGTCCGAACAAGAAGCTTGTCTTCTATAAGAACCATTTGTTCACTAAAAACCTGACATCTTTTTGCGAACAGCCCAAAACGCTAATAAAAATTTCTCAAGTACGTATTTTTTTGAAACACATTCAGAAATGAGCGTGGAAAGAAATATCAAGAAAACTTGAAAACACTTTTCATGAAGTTTCTGTGATTGTCACATTAAAGGAATATTCTTCTACCCAAATGTTGAGATTAGAAATGAATGTGACCGAGTTTTGGGAAAGTGAAGCATCCAGTCTGGCACTTTAGGATGCTTCCTTTCTTTTCCCTGCATATAGAACGCTCATCATCCTTCAAATGTCTCATTCATACTTTTGACTTCCTCCTCTTCAGAAACAATGCTTTTCATGTCAATTCTTTGAGCACTTGTTGGAAAGTTCCTGAAGAAGTCCGCTCTGAAGAACCTCCAGAGGTTATGGAGAATGAAGAAATTTTTTACCCTGAGCAGATTCTCTTAGATTAAGGATAAGTATGACAGGAAAAATCTATACGTAAGTTCAAAGGCTATACTACTGATAATGCAACATTGTCCAATATCACAAAAAAGTATTGCCACTGTACCACATACTTCTATGCCACAAGGATTAGTTATGTGGACTACTGAACTGCAATATTCAAGAAACATCAGGTTTTCTTGAAGAAGATGTGGCTTATTAAATATTATAGAGATTTGCGGCAAATTTAAGCATTCAAGCCATGATAAGGTTTGCAAAAACCAGGTACACTTTTTAAAAGCACAAATGAAAGCCTCTCCATTGGCTTGGTACAATAATCAACATATACTATTTACTTGGAGTTTTGATTGATGAAGTAGCCTTGGCTTTTAATTGATGATTTGCAATGCAGCTTCTTACATTCATCTTTGAAGTTCAAATACAAAACATAATTTTACTCTTGCAATCAATTGTGCCAAAAATGGGTATGTGTAATAGTATCCAAGAATGATAAGTCTGTTGAAAGGCAGGTTTTCACACAATGATTGAAGACAAAGAAAGATTATGTAGCTTAAGATACATTTTTTCGTACGGACTTTATTCCAAATATTGAGGGATTGATTGTAATGATCAAACAAATTGGCGGTCATTTCTTACTTGTAGACACATCTCTTGTTTATGGAAATTTGTAACTTCTTGAAGGGTCCAAAGGATAAAAAAAAGGGAGGTTGAAAATTCAAAATTTCTCCCCTATTTTATGTGCCCCTTTTCAGGCCTAACAAATAGTGAGTATCGTAGATTCATAAATTGGGCCCAAAAGCATTACCATGTTGCCAAAAAATAATTGCAAGTCGTTTTTACAAAAATGTATAGAACTAACAATCTCCAACTAAACATATGCTCTCAATGTGTACACGAATAGAACTTTGAATTTCAACTAATGGATCGCTACTTCACATAAATCATGACACAAGTAAGGCTGTTTTTTGTTTTGTTTCTATAATTATTCTCAGTCCTAAAAGTGGTAAAAGTCCCATGCACTGTTGTTTTTACTTGGTACTTGTAGTAGGTTGTCACTTTTGCTTGGATAAATTGTAGACCATCATAATCAATTATAAGTTCAACAAGCATCAGACTTTGTGTTATGTTGTTTATTTTTTGACACTGAACTTCATAGTTGACATCCCAACACAACGGTACGAGTCCAAGGATAAGCAAACTAGTGTTGTAGTTTTCTTCTATCGTTAAAACTTTTCATAAAGAAACTTCTTGAACTAGAACATAGTCTGTAGATCTTTGATGGCGACATCAGGAGTGAGAGTCAATAGATTGATTGACCACTCCATAATATCAAAAATTGGATAAGTCAAGAAAGTACATGTACTTACAATGTGTGTCAAGCTCAAATTTAAACTGATGATTTTAGAAATGATTGAAACCCAAGATGTAGGAACTTGAGGTAGAAAGATGGAGGTAAGGAGGGTTGGATATGGACAAGAAATAGATATGAAGAAGGCCAATGGGCATGAAGACCATATTATGAACTCAATCACATATATTTGCATCAAATGAGATATTAAAACTACAAAAACATTCAAAAAGCAACATGCAACTAAGAAAACTCAATGAGAATTGTAGTCTTTGATTACACATATATTTGCGTCAAATGAGGTATTACAACTACAAATAACATTCAAAAAGCAGCATGCAACTAAGAAAACTCAATGAAAATTGTAGGCTTTGATTGTTCTGAAATATTTCTTTGAAAGATATCCATAAATGGAATTATCCTACAAAGAGTTCAAGACACCAAAATCTATTAACCAACTAATGAAAGTCTCCCGCTCTTAATTATACTAGAGTAGAAACTTCTAAAAGAGTCCAAAAATAGGAATGTAACAAAACTATTTTTTTCCTACTATAGTGTGTCCCTTTTTAGGTCTAGCGAATAGTGAATTACGTCAACTTAGAAATTGTGCCCATAATTTATGGAATGGAGCTAAAAAATAGTTGCAAGTAATATTTTTATGGGGTGTATGTAATTGTGTGTGCGTAACAAAGTCCAGATGAGCTAATGATATGAAAAGAGAATTCTCCAAAGTAGCAGAGAACACTAAATTGTTTGTTTTATGTTGTGTCAGCCATAATGTAAAGCTCGCCTGCAATGAGAGAGTCATAAGTTACCTTTAGGATCAACTTCCATCGCCCCACCTTACTCATCTTGGGAGGTCTTTCCTATCCTTATATGCTCAAGAACATTCATCTACTTCACTTTTCATCTTATGGAGGGTAAGAGCTATAGCAGCCACACCCTAGTTCTAAATGCAAACTATTTAGGGGGTATGTCTCATATTGCGATTTCTAACCCTTGGACTAAGATCTATTTCTTGGTTTCTCCAGTCTTGCACTTCATCTAGTTCTACGCTTTTGGTCAAATCCATCGATTTCTCTTGTCTACAAGAAATTGTTAATGGCTCTTTGTCCTTGCCTTGGCCTTGTCTTTATCTTGAGAGATCTATTTATCAAGTTAACAGTTTGGGGGGCTTCGACTAGTAGTCTCTCCTCATGTGGTCTATGATCTACCAATAGTATAAGAAAGATGTTGTCAAAAGTGCATTTATAGAACTCAATGTCCTCATAAGGGGCTCCCCAAAATTTTGGTGTGCCTCCCTTGAGCTTGGATGACCCTCTCACATGGGGATTTTGTAGGTCAACCTACCATCCAATCAGGATGTCTCTATCAGGGGCTTGCATAGCATCCTCTTCTTGGGTTAAATTCTCTAGAAGGACTTAACAAGTTCTCATAGATGGAATCTATTAGGCTCATGTTATTTCTTGTTCTTTTGATACTCCTTCCAATCACCATTCAACAATATGTGGCATAAGTGCAAACTAGTCCTTCTTGAAGTATGGTGTAGTTTGATAAGTCCAAAACCAAATACTATCTCTATATGTGCTTCGTACCAAATGTTATTCTCACTATAGACTACTTCACATGGTGTATGAGATTGTGAGGTGCTAAATAATAGTATTTTCTAGAAATGAGTTACACTTATCAAGACATTCTTGGCAGATTCACCAAGATGCTAAACATCTTTTTGACAAGGGATTGGCCCTGCTAGAAAATGGTCTAACTATGAAAATCATCACTGTTATAAACTAATAGACCGATTGCCATAAGGTGGACTTCAAACATCAAGTGAGGAGAAATTTGCTACCGCCCATTCATAGAGCCATTACCAACTCACCATTGTGCACTGCAATTGTCAACATAACTGGCCTAATTTAGTCCCCTACGATAACCAGCATCCCATACTATTGGCGATCGTACTTGGCTCTCACTGGCACTCATCTCCATGGCTAGAGATACGTCCTAGCTACAGCATGCTCATATCATCCACCTCAGTCCCTGAGTAAATTGTATGAATCGGGGTTCTCCCAACTCTATATACATAGTACAAATGGGTCCCACCATAATCATAGTCCACACTTAATTTTGTGACACGAGATATGTGAAGAATTGTGACATGAGATTTGTGACACGAGATATGTGTAAGAATTGTAAAACATATCTATCTTACAATATGTTTGGGGGGTTCTACCCATGTAAATTGATTATATATATTCAAGGTGTGTGAATTGAGCACATATCCTTGTAGAATAGGGCGAGTTTGGGTTAGGTAAGATTAAGTTCCATTGACATGCAAATATAGTAATGGGACACATGCATGTAGTTTTGTACATATCTAGTTGAGAAATTGATATTTGGAGAAAGTAGGTAGAAGTTAGGTGCAATTTCTGCATGCAAGCTGTTAGGTGTCAATATAGTGGTAGTTTACACTAGAATAGATGTAGGAAATGCATTGAATGCTACTAGTACCACGAATTTAGGCTCTCCTATATATGTACATAAGGTTTTCATGCATTTCTAATGATGAATCAAGCTTTGGTAAGGTCATAATGTCAAAATTGGATCTCATGCTATTTTGCTTGTTTTTTGGTATTCTTTCTCTAACTGAGGTTGGTGTATTCTTAATACAT